>PVJI01026100.1:0-19447 GCA_004026765.1 Micronycteris hirsuta
AGAAACACCATAATTTTTTAAATTAGCAGAAGATTTAATCACATACTTTACCAAAGAAGATATATATGGATCAAATACTTGTGCAAAATTATTAGTCATTAGGGAATGTCAGTTAAACCACAATAAGATACCATATGTGCCTATTAAAATGGTTTACATTTTTAATCAACAAAACCACAAAATACCAAGTGGAGGTGAAGATGTAGAGCAAGTAGAGTGCTCATACACCTAAAATAGTACAATAACTTTGGGGAAATGGGAAAGGTAACAGCATACGGTGTTGTAAAATAGAAACCTATGATTGTAATATGACTCTGGCATTACATTACTAGATGAAGAAAGAAACTGAAGAAGATACAAATAAGTGGAGTCATATTTCATGTTCATGGATAACACAAATTAACATCATTAAAATATCCATACTTCCCAAAGCAATCTATAGATCCAATGCAATTCCATTCAAGATTCCAATGACGTGTCTCAAAAAGTTATATGGAACCACCAAAGGCCCAGCATAGCAACAGCAATCCTGAGAAATAAAAACAAAGTTGGAGGAATCATGCTACCTAATATCAAACTATACTACAAGGCCATAGTAATCAAAACAGCATAGTACTGGCATAAAAACAGACACATATATCCATGGAACAAAATAAAGAACCCAGAAACAAACCTATACCTTTATAGTAACTTAATATTCAACAAAGGAAGCAAGCACAAACTATGGGCTAGAGATAGTTTATTCAATAAATGGTTTGGGGGAAATTGGACAGATATGTGCAGAAAAATGAAACTAGACCAGTTTCTTACACCAAACACAAGAATAAATTCAAAATGGATCAAAAATTTAGTGTTAGACCCACAACCATAAAAATCCTAGAAGAAAACATAGGCAGAGAAATCTCAGACATTGCTCATACAAATTTTTTATCAGATATATCTCCCAGGCAAGGGAAACAAAAGAAAAAATAAACAAATAGGACTTCTTCAAACTAAAAATGTTTTACACAGCAAAGGAAATCATCAACAAAACAAAAAGACAACCCACAGAATAGGAGAACATATTTGACTACACATCTGATAAGGGGTTAATATCCAAAATTTATAACGAACTTACAAAACATAACACCAAAAACAAACAACCCAATTAAAAAATGAACGAAGGACCTGAATAGACACTTCTCTAAAGAGGACATACAGATGGCCAATAGACATATGAAAAGATGCTCAACATCACTAATCATCAGAGAGATACAAATCACCATGAGATATCATGTCATACCTGTCAGAATGGCCATCATCAACAAACCAACAAACAACAAGTGCTGTGAGAATGTGGAGAAAGGGGAACCCTTTTGGACTTTGGCAAAAATGCAGACTGGTGCAGCTACTGTGGAAAGCAGTGTGGAGATACATCAAAAAATTAACAATGTATCTGCCTTTTGACCCAAAGATCCCACTTTTGGGAATATACCCGAAGGAATCCAAAATACTAACTCTAAAGAACATGAGCACCTCCATGTTCATTGCAGCATTATTTACCATCGTTAAGATGTCTCGGCAGCTCCAGTCTCCATCAATAGATGAGTGGATAAAACATCCATGAGACATTTACACAATGGAATACTACTTGGCTTTAAAAAAGAAGAAATTTTACCGTTTCAACAGTATGGATGGACCTGGAGAACATTATGCTAAGTCAAATAAGCCAGTCAGAGAAAGTCAAATATATGATTTCATGCATATGTGGAATCTAATGAACAAACTGAACTAACATGCAAAACAGAGACAGGCTCATAGATGGAGAGCAGATGACAGTCCGGGGTGGGTGGAGTTAAGGGGTGGAGGGATAGAGAAAAAATGCAAAAGGGTCATGGACATGGACCACAGTGTGCTGATCGATGTGGGGAGGAGGTATAAGGGGACTAAACATATAATAAGAATTATATAGCCCTGGCTGCTGTAGCTCAGTGGATTGAGCGTGGGCTGGGAACCAAAGGGTCCCGGTTCGATTCCCAGTCAGGACACATGCCTGGGTTGCAGGCCAGGTCCCCAGTGAGGGCCATGTGAGGAACAACCATACATTGCTGTTTCTCTCCCTCTCTGTCTCCCTCCCTTCCCCATCTCTAAAAATAAATAAATAAAATCTTTAAAAAAAAGAATTATATATTTTAAAATAAATGAATATAAACATCAAAACTGGTGAATTTTTGTGCAACCATTTTAATATTGAATATGGAAGAAAACATGTAACATTTTTGCATATTAAGCTTTATTATTTCAAGAAAGGTAAAAACTCAACCGAAGCACAAAGAGAAAAGATTTGTGTAGTGTATGGAGAAGGTGCTGTGACTGATCCAATGTGTCAAATGTGCTTTGCAAAGTTTTGTGCTGGAGATTTCTTCCTGGATGATGCTCCACAGGCAGGTAGACCAGTTGAAATTGATAACAATCAAATCAAGACATCAACTGAGAACCATCTATGTTATGCCATGCAGGAGTTAGCCGACATACTCAAAATATCCAAATCAATAAAGTTATTGGTGAAAATGAGAAAAAAAAGAGAAATGTAAGACTGCACTCAGAAAAATTGCTATAAAAATATAATATATTTGTAATCATTATAGTTCAAAATTATTAACAATGTAAGTAGTTTTCAAGTGGTAAATTGATTAAAAAATTAACAAAAATGATGAACTGATTAACAAAATATTTCATCAACATTTGTATAATGAAATACTAATTATAAAAAATTCTTAAGTGCAGCAACATAGATTGATCTCAAAACAGCTAAATTGAGTGAAAGAAGCCAGATGCTCTCACTACTCCCATGGACACACAAAAAGATGGCGTACTGATGGTTCCTCTTAGGCAACATTCTTGTAAATGCAAATTAATCTATAAAGAGGTAAGGTTGAAAGAACTGCGGTTAACTGCGGTCTGGGTGAGGAGCTGGAGGGCATGGACGTGGAGGGGAAGCATGGCAGGGTAGGTGGGGAAATGATAAATGGCCATGAGGAAACTTTTGGAGGAGATGGACAGCTCCATTATGTTCATTGTGGTGATGGCTTCACGTTTAGTTATACAGCAAACTTACAAAATTGTGGGGTTACCCCGCCCTGGTGAACACATAAGGCTCTGCCCCTTAAAGTAACAGGTGTGCCGAGAAAAAAAAAATGGCCCAAATGAAAGAACACATCAAAGCTCCAGAAAAAACACAACTAAGTGACAAAGAGATAGCCAACCTATCAGATGCACAGTTCAAAGCACTGGTAATCAGGATGCTCACAAGATTTGAAGAAAGATTGTCACAATTACTTGAACAAATGAAGGATAATATAAAGGAAATGAAGGGAAATCTGCAGGGAACCAATAGGGATGAGAAGGAAACTCGGACTCAAATCAACGGAGTGGACCAGCAGAAAGAAAAAAACATCCAACCAGAAAAGAATGAAGAAATAAGAATTCAAAAAACTGAGGAGAGGCTTAGGAACCTCCAGAACATCTTTAAACATCCCAGCATTCGAGTCATAGGGGTGCCAGAAGGAGAAGAGGAAGACCAAGGGATTGAAAACTTATTTGAACAAATAATGAAGGAGAACTTCCCCAAGCTGGTGAAGGAAATAGACTTTCAGGAAGTCCAGGAAGCTCAGAGAGTCCCAAAGAAGTTCGACCCAAAGAGGAACACACCAAGACACATCATAATTACATTATCCAAGATTAAAAATAAGGAGAGAATCTTAGAAGCAGCAAGAGAAAAGGAGACAGTTACCTACAAAGGAATTCCCATAAGACTGTCAGCTGATTTCTCAAAAGAGACTTTGCAGGCAAGAAGGGGCTGGCAGGAAGTATTCCAAGTCATGAAAGGCAAGGACCTACATCCAAGATTACTCTATCCAGCTAAACTCTCATTTAGAATGGAAGAGCAGATAAAGTGCTTCTCAGATAAGATCAAGTTCAAGGAGTTCATCATCACCCAGCCTTTATTATATGAAATATTAAAGGGATTTATATAAGGCATGGAGGGATATAAACAGGGGAGTGGTAGGGGGAGAGAGGGGGAAAAAGTACAGAGAATAAGTAGCATAAGCGGTAGGTAGAGGGAGGAGGTTAAGCGGTAGGCAGACAGGGGGAGGTTAAGAATAGTATAGGAAATGTAGAAGGCATTTATATGTCTTCTTATATGCATGACCTATGGACAAAAAGTAAAGGACAGGGAATGGGGGGTGAGGGTGGAGGGGAAGAAAGGGGGGAATGGGACAACTGTAATAGTAAAATCAGTAAAATATATTTAAAAATTGTGCACTTTAAATGTGTGCATATCAACTCTACTTCAATAAAACTTTTTAAACAATTTGTATTTCTTATATGACAAATGAAGTATAGTATTCTAGATGAGTGAAGGAATAAAGCATCATTTATATATTTTCCAGCCCTAGACTCTGAAACACCCACTCTGTCTTTTGACGTTGGCTGTCCCTAGGACCAATGTGCAGTCTCCCTTTAGGATGATAATGCCCCAAATTCTTTTTTTTTGCACCTTTATTGAGGCATAATCAACAAAAATCACACATATATTTAAAGTGTACCACACAATGATTTGATATAAACATAAAATGCAAAATAATTACCCCAGTATCAAATTAATTAACATATCCATTACCTCACAGGGCTACCTTTTGTGTGTGTGGTGAGAATGCACCAAGTTCTGATTTTCTGTGCTGGGGACAAGGGTGGGGGGGGCAGGGACTCAACACCATCTTCTGCATTCATTCATCCTTTTAACTTACCTTCTGGTTTCTAGGATCAGATACACTTTATATTTTGGTTTTGGAGGTTTGATTTATCTTTTATGTTTCTCAGAAATTCTTAAAAACTTAAAAATACATTTAGAGTTGTGATTTATCTAGCTCCTAAATGCCTTGCTTTTCATAACATCTAGAATGATGTGCTACCCATAAACAGATGTCCTAGAGAGATTTGTGTGTTTTGGTGTATATGTGCATAAAACACTGAAGATTCATACGTGTGATTCTTCTGGAACCCTGGAACCTCAGAAGAACCATCTTGACACAGTCTGTGAATTCATAAAAATCTCAAAGGAATCACTTCAAGTCTTTTCATATAGGAGAGGATTTACAAATCAATAATAGCGGAGATTTTGTTTTTCTTGGAACTTGCTGTAGCTGTCGTGTGTGTGTGTGTGTGTGTGTGTGTGTGTGTGTGTGTGTGAGAGAAGATGGGACTCCCCAGAGGCTGGGACCAGAGAAAAGGTTACAGCGACGAGCAGCACTGAGGGAGACAGAGAGAGACAGAGCAGGGAATCTGCGAACTAGCCAGCCGTCTGGGAAAAGAGGGATGAATCAAAATCACAGAGCTCGGGTCCACGCACAACGCACAATCAGGCTCAACACCGTACCACATGCTAAATATAAACTTGGGAAAATTATCAAAGACGAAACTCAATTTTTTTTCTGTAAATTGGCCATGATAATTGCACTTAATGTATAACTTTGCAGTGGGGATTCAGTGAGACAAGGCAGTGACTTCCGAGTGTGTTGCGCATGCGCTACAGTAAAGGTACATTGTTGCATCAAGAACAGAGAGACACGCACACATAGACGTAATGTACAACTCAAACAAAACTTACACAGAATCATGCCTAATCTTTCTAACGTGATGAATTCTGAAATAAATATTATTTTAGTACTATTATATAAGAAAATATGGTTTCAGACACTACGATATTTCATGGCACACGGATGGGTTAAACCACAGATCTACAATAAAAATGCAGATAATTTATATAAAGCACTTACACAGTAACGAATACATTCCAAGCAATTTTTAAAAAACGTTTTAGTGTCTTAATTTCTCTATTCTATTTTATTGTTTATTCATTTTCACTTTTGTTTATCTTGACTTTTTCAGTGATTGTTTGCCTTGATGTCCATAATATATGTCCATTCAGTGTCCGTAACATTAACATTTATTTCCTCTGCATTTTCTTTTAAGCGCTCTAGTTCCAAAACTTTAAATCATGACCAAGGCAAAACATAATACATCTGGAAATTGTCCTTTATAAAAGCCAAAACAATCTATTCTCAAAAAGTATGCACGATATTTGCTGAGAAAAGCTAAATATATATTCACAATAACATTTGAAAAATGTAGATGTTAAAAAGGAGTCTCTTGTGAAACAACCAGTAAAATAAGTCATCCTAACAAATCTGTATTTATGTACAACATTGCATCCATTCAATTCCTTCGCATTATTGAAGGTCCGTTTATTGTAGTACGTGGATTCCACAACATTCATGTACACAAGTGTGTTTGTGTAAATCCATAATTAATTCTTTGAAGAATTGAATATACACTTAAAATGCAGACGAAAATGTCAATGATGTTATTGCTGTAAGAAAATGCAACTGATTTTTAATTTCATTATATTTGCTTGTTCCTTTTTTATTTTTTAAAACAATGTATGTTTTATGCGCTAGAAATATAATATAAATACAATAACACTTTAATAAATATTCTTGACCCTGTATCTTGAAACATACTTATGTTCAGAAATTCATAAAAATGGAATTACTGGTTTTAGAGTTTATCCAATATTAAGAATTTTTCTCCATCTTGATAAAACATCTTCAAAACAGATGTGTACATTAAGTATATCACAAACACCTTGCATGGAAGGTTTTATTTCCCCTTCTTTACAACATATTCATGACCATTTAATGCTTTCTCTCACAGTTTGATAGGCTTACTTTTCTAGTTATTTGAATTTCCATTTATTTGGTTGCTATAAAATTTACCTATCTTTCAAAGTATATTTGCCATTTTAATTTTTGTCTCTGTCTGCCTATTTCAATTGTTTTGTTTGCTCATTTGTTTTACTTTATTACTTTGATGAATGATCTTTGTGAGAATTAAAAGGATGGAGTGCTTCATATTTTAAAAATTCTGTTTCGTATCAGAATGAACTTTAAATAATAAAATAATATGAATTATTGTTTTACTTTATCATTACTTTAAATAATAATAACATGAATAATTATTATTATTTAAATAAATCTTTAAATAACAAAGATAATATGATGCTGCTACACCATATACTTGCTAATATTTAAAAGTACTTATTACTGAGTAAAAGTACTTACTACTTATTACTGAGTACTAGATCAGATGTTTTGTGAGGGGAACTTTAGCCAGCGAGGTTCCCCGGACCACCGCAGATGGAAATAAAGAGCGGTCCTGGAGGCGGTCTTGTTGCTCCCGCGGGAAAGGGGTGGCGACGCCCTCGTGCAAAATGCCCTGAGCCCTTCTCTGCTACGGCTTCTATTAGGGTTGGGGATGCACGGGGATACAGCACACGTGCACAGCTCATCAATCAACATCCAACAGGCTGCAGTCATAAAAAGCTATCTATAGATAACAATTAAAGAAACACAGAGATCTTTTCAGATTGGGGTCTGTGAGACAGGCAGGCATCAGATGGCTGTAAAGGCGTATATCATGAAGTAGGGAGTTGCACTCCTTACGCCTTGAACTCAAACATCTGGGTTATACTAACAGGGCTTATCGCTGAGCAGAGCCAGATTCAGAGGACAAAAATGTACATTTCGGGCCTGATTCCCACAGGACCCTCGGTGTTAGAGTCAGGTCATGCCTGCCACCTGCGTTATGACCTGGTTTCCCAGGGAGACTTACCAGCCCCTTTCAGAGCCTGCTCTCAGGGGGCCACAGTCTCCGGAACCACCCAGAGCAGTCCCCAGCAGCTTTGTATTTCAGTCTGACTGTCTACATTGAATAGTGTTTTTTTAAATTTTTTTTCAAAGATTTTATTTATTTATTTTTAGACAGAAGGGAAGGGAGGGAGAAAGAGAGGGAGAGAAACATCAGTGTGTGGTTGCCTCTCACATGGCCTCCACGGGGGACCTGGCCTGCAACCCAGGCATGTGCCCTGACTGGGAATTAACCGGCGACCCTTTGGTTCGCAGCCCACGCTCAATCCACTGAGCTACATCAGCCAGGTCTACATTGAATACTATTAAAGATATTTTTGCCTTAACTGTTATCTGTGCAATAAAACCTTCATTACTGGTAAATGTTTTGCTCCCTAGTACCGTTAAATATCTTACCTCTATCTGTCTCCCTAGTGCCTAAAACAAAAGGCATATTGTTGAAGCACAATCACCTCATTTGACTTTTTAAAAAATTATCAAGATAAACACTGTTTATAAACACTGTTAATTATTAAAACACTGTTTTAATAAGTTGCTAACTATTTAGAAAGAAAGGGTATAATCAATGTCTTAGGACAAGATCAATAAATAATCCATACAAAGTATTAATAATCTCAAAGATCTGGCATTCAGTTTACTGTATTTTTCTTTTCTTTTTTACTTACTATATTACTGATTTATTTTAAAAGGATATAACTCGGGAACAGCCGGATGGAAGAGAAACATAGGGCAAAGAATGGGGCAGGGGTGTAGGATTTCCATGCCATTCTCCCGTATCTCCACGTGTTCACTAGTCCAGAAGCTCTGTGAACTCAGTCCTTACAGATACCTAAGGAGGCTTCATTGCATAACCCTAATGCATTTTTCTTTAATTATAATAATTTCATTGGACAATGAATTCTTCTGGAACTGAGACAGTGTCTTTTCATCTTTATATCTCTAGGATTCAACACACATAGGATTCCTGAAACACATAAGATACTCAATGAAAGTGTTTTAAACCACTGAATCCTTAGGTTCAAAAAATGTTACATTAATGAACAAAAATGGCTTAGAGACACTATAGATTAGAAATCTATGATCATCAGTTATTACCACTATTTCATTCTGAAAGTACACCTCAGAGTCATGGGGCAGCATAGCAGAACTTTCTTCATGAGTTTCTTTTTTTGATTAAAAACATATCTGCCAACTTATGGAGGTAAGTGGAATCACCCAGAATACTTCAGGGGTATAAATAGAAGAAAAATATCTAGACTTATTCACAGAACTCTATCACGGAAAGTAATAAATATGTTTTCCAACTTAAAAACCTTGGAATTCAACAACCCACAAGAATAAATGACTAATTTATGGTATATAGTCTTGATTTGTTCAGTATTTTCGTATGCATAGATCCTTTTAGTCAATAAGAATTTTAGATAATTACATCCATATTCTACATACAATTATAAATTCTTTTTTCACAAAAGATAACCAGTTTTGCCATATTTTTACAGGTAACTTAAAGTTGTTCTAATAACTGCAAAATATTCCAATAAAATGTTCTACAACATATTTAATTATTTTTGTTTAATGATTTTGGGCTTTTTTTTTTTTTAAAGAAACATTAGTGTGTGGTTGCTTCTCATGTGGCCCCCACTGGGGATCTGGCCGGCAGCCCAGTCATGTGCCCTGACTGGGAATCGATCTGGCGACCCTTTGGTTTGCAGCCTGCGCTCAATCCATGAGCTACACCAGTTCAGCACGATTTTTGGCATTTTTTAATGTAAAAATCATTACTATTAAACACACCTGGGCTATGTCTTTTAATCTATAGAATGACGATATTAACAGTTTAAGACTGTTTGTCACACAATTTGTAATAAATAAATACTTTGACTATAATCAATAATACTTTGAGCCCTGGCTGGTGTGGCTCAGTGGATTTGGTGCCTGCCTGCAAGCCAGAAGGTCTCCAGTTTGATTCCCAGTTGAAGGCACATGCCTGGGTTGCAGGCCAGGTCCCCAGCAGGGGGCGCTCAAAAGTCAACCACACATTGATGTTTGTCTCATCTCGCCCTTTTCCCCTCTCTATAAATAAATAAAATCTTTAAAAAGATAATAATACTTAATGCTTTTAATAATGTTTCTTTCATTAGATAAGACCCAGACTAGACTGTAACTGATGAGATTAAATAATACTGTTCTTTATTTAATTTATGAAACAGTCCAGATGAAAGTGGGTTAACTAGATTAGGTAGGTAATTTTACTTCATAAGGTCATTCAAGGACAATAGTTTCATTTTCTTTGATTATTATTTATGTTTTTGCTTCACCATTTATTATGATATTATTATCACCTATTACATCTGAGTATTGCCTATTAAAGCACAAACATTTTTTTTTTAAATTTCCACATTTTTCTGGCCATTTTTTTCTTCTAAAAATAATTGCATCCTTATCTTACCTCACAAGCTGACCTGATTGTTACTGAAACTTTGCTGGATGACTCAGCATTTTCATAAAAATGTTTTATCTTTTTACTGTATGAAGATATTGCTTACATCAGCTTTTTATTTTGTTATCTTGCAATCACAGGGCTATCAGCTAGCTCACCTTCTACCTGTTCCTAAGAACCTTACTCTAGGGTTCTATTCCAGTCTGCTCTAGGCTGATACCAAGTAGCTATTTTTAAAAGTTAGATAATAATGAAAAATCAATAAAGCTCTGAATAAGAAATAATAAATACATTGTATATATTTCTTGATGTGCTTTATGACAAAGTATTATATATTCTAAGGCATTCTATTGTTTGCTACTAGGTTTATGGCTTTTGTTACTAAACATTGATATTTTATTGCTGAACATCCAACCTTGAGACACTGTTTATGTCTCTTTTGAGTTGAATTCAAAACCTAAATGTTTTTAACATTTACACTATTTTTTGTGTTTTACTTCACTGACAAGATATATTTCAAATAGTCTATGTAATATTTGCAAATGCTGAATTTGAACTCAGGAGGTTGACACTGAAATACACATAGCTATTTTCTCACTACCAACTAAATCTAATATTGTATTTATACCATGCACTAGTAACTCAGACAGCAATACTGATGTTGTAACTGCTCTGCTTGTGCCAAATATTTTTGCTCTTCCATCCCCGCTTCAAAATGTCATGTCTTTCAGCTGTTCAACTTCCAGCTGCCAAAAATCAATGGGTTTGCATCTGCTGGTTCCATTTTCTTGTTCAAAATCACATTACTGCCAATTGGATACAACAATAAATTACCTATATGCCCTTACTGTTGATAACAATAACAAATACATTTACCAGCTGCATGAAGCATCTACAATTATATTTTTCTATTAATATTTTTAAAATAGGTGAAAAAATGAAATCAGTTTTTAAATCTAATAAAGAAATCTCTCTCTGCCATATATATTTAATATGTATACATACAAGTATTTTATATATGTATCTATCACAACATGTGAGGTTGGTTTTATGTAAGTAAAGCAAAGTCCTAAGTTCATCACTGTCCAAGAAGAAGTAACTAAAGGAATACTGTTTTTCATGTTTGTGTAACATTAGTATCAACTCAAAGTTTGTAATATTTTTTGACATTTTCTTGTAACCTAGCTAAAGTTTCATCATGTAGAGACATGGAAATCATGGAAAATTTTGTGATTAAAAGTTTTCATGCTAGTGTAATACTTTATCATTTTTCTCAGTTTTATTGTATTGTTTTCCATTACCATTTAGTCTCCTTACACCCGCCACCCCTGCAATCACCGCGCTGTTGTCCGTGTCCCTGAGTCCTTTTCCCTTTTTGCTCAGTCCCTCCACCCCTTAACTTCACCACCATCCTTAGCTGTGAGCCTGTTCTCTATGAGTCTGTCTCTATTTTGTTTACTAGTTCACTTTGTTCACTAGATTCTGCATATGAGTAAGATCATATGGTATTTGCCTTTCTCTGACTGGCTTATTTCACGTAGCATAATGCTTTCCAGGTCCATCCATGCTGTCCCAAAGGGTAGATTTTTTCTTCTTTTTTTACAGCCAAGTAGTATACCATTGTGTAAGTGTCCCATATGTTTTGTCCACTCATCAACCGATGGTCACTTGGGCTGCTTACACATCTTGCACACATCTTATAATTGTAAATAATGCTGCAATGAACATAGGGGTGCCTATGTTCTTTAGAATTAGTATTTTGGGTTCCTTCAGGTATATTCCCAGAAGTGGGATCGATGGGTCAAAAGGCAGATACATTATTAATTTTTTGAGGTATCTCCGCACTGCTTTTCCGCAGTGGCTGCACCAATGTGCATTCCCACCAACAGTACAAAAGGGTTCCCCTTTCTCCACATCCTCTCCAGCACTTGTTTACTGATTTATTGATGTAGCCATTCTGACAGGTATTAGATGATATCTCATTGGGTTTTTAATTTTTATCCCTCTGATAAATAGTGTTGTTGAGCATCTTTTCATATGTTTATTGGCCATCTGTATTTCCTCTTTAGAGAAGTGTTTATTCAGGTCCTTCATTCATTTTTTAATTGGGTTGTTTGCTTTTTTTGTATTGTGTTTTGTAAGTTCGTTAAAAATTTTGGATATTAACCCCTTATCCGATGTGTTGTCGAGTATGTTCTCCTATTCTGTGGTTTGTCTGTTTGTTTTGTTGATGTTTTCCTCTGCTGTTCAAACATTTTAGTTTGATGTAGTCCCATTTGTTTTTTTTTTCTTTTGTTTCCCCTTGCCTGAGGAGACATACCTGATAAGATATTATTGCAATCTATGTCCAAGATTTTGCTGCCTATGTTTTGTACTATAATTTTTATGGTTTTGGGTCTAACATTTAAGTCTTCGATCTATTTTGAATTTATTCCTGTGTTAGGTGTAAGAATGTGGTTTAGTTTCATTTTTCTGCATTATCTGTCCACTTTTCCCAATACAATTTATTGAATAAAATAGCTTTAGCATATTGTATGTACTTGCTTCCTCTGTTGAATATTAATTGATTATAAAGATGTGGGTTTATTTCTGGGCTCTCTCTTCTGTTCCATTGATTTATGTGTCCATTTTTATGCCAGTACCAGGCTGTTTTGATTATAATGGCCTTTTGGTATAGTTTGATATTAGGTAGTGTGATTTCTACAATTTTGCTCTTCTTAGGATTGCTGTTGCTATGCAGGCTCCATATAAATTTTTGAAATATTTGTTTTAGTTCTGTGAAATACGTTTTTAGAATGTTGATAGGTATTGTTTGAATCTATAGATTGCTTTGGGTAGTATGGACATTTTAATGATGTTAATTCTTTCTATCCATGAACACAGTATGTGTTTCCACTTATTTGCATCTTCTTCAGTTTCTTTCTTCAGTGTCTCACAATTGTTCAAATACAGGTTTTTATACCCTTGGTTAGGTTTATTCCTGGGAATTTTATTCTTTTTGAGCCAATTGTAAATGGGATTGTCTTCTTAATTTCCCTTTGTTTTAGTTCATTTTGGCATATAGGAATGCAACTGAATTTTGGATATTAATTTTGTAGCCTGCTACTTTGCTGAATTCATTTATCAGTTCTAACAGTTTCTTCGTAGAATATTTGTGGTTTTTTATCTATAGTACCATGTCATCTGCAAGTAAAGACAGTTTTACTTCTTCCTTTCTAATTTGAATGCCTTTTATTTCTTCTTCTTGCCTCATTGTTGTGGCTAGAACTTCCAGTATTATGATGAATAAGAGAGATGAAAGCAGACATCCCTGTCTTGTTCCCAATCTTAAGGGAGATACTTAGAGTTTTTGTCCCATAAATATAGTGCTGGCAGTGGGTTTGTCATATATGGCATTTACTATGTATTGGTGGACAGAAACCCTGCTGCTTTTTACAGACATGGTATTTGGGTTCCTTTGCTGGTTCTGTTTCTGTAGGCTGGGGAGCCCAGTTTGGGACCCCTCTGGCTGCTGAAATATTCCTCCAGCACTTCAGCCACTGCCTGTTGAGCCCAGCCAGCCCTCTCGAGCCACCTCTTCCCTCCCTCTACCAGTCTCATTGAGGTGATGGGGCTTCTTCAGTCTGTCCGTGACTATAAAGCTTGTCTCCAGCTAGTGTTCAGTTGTTTAACTCAGGATGATTTTTCTATAATTTAATTGTAATTCCATTTTGGTCCTGGGAGGAGGCTAGTGTAGCTTCCATTTACTCCTCCACCACCTTGGATCTCTAGTACAACTACTTTAAATTTCTACTGTTGTATTTCACATAAGTATTTTCATAGACTTTATTCTTACAGAACCCAGTGCTGTTTTTTGTTTATAACACTTGTAATAATTGTCAATTTTTATGATTCCTAAAATGTTCACGTTAAATTTGAAATTGGCCATATAAATTGATGGAATAACAAAAATAGATATGAAGAAAAAATACATATACATACATATGTATTTTCACCATTTTTTTTAAACCAAGGAAAAATTTTGAATTTTTAACCAAAATTTAGGCATATACAAAAGTAAATATAGTAAGTTTATAAATTAATGCTCGTAGGATATCCTTGCTAGTCTATTTCAACTATTTTATTTCTCCTGACAGGTAAGTCTTATATTAGATGTAGGTCTCCTGGCCTGACGACTGAAAAGGATAAAAACTACGAGTGAGAACCATTTAGAAATAGGAATAACAATTTTTATGCACAAAACATGCATTCTAATTAAGCTGTTGCTTTGTTCTTTCCTCAAACTCTCTGTACTGTTTATGCAATAGGTATCCACTACTATCGGCAGGATGCCTCTTCTAGTCGAGACCAAACAGCTTATTTGAAGAGAATAATTTACGTGTAAGAAGTTTTCTATTTGCGCTAACAATAATCCAGTAACTTTTCAGACAAAGTCACTCTCTAGACAAAGGAAAGTTTGCATTTCCATCTAAAAGGCTTTGCAAATGCTGATTTTTGTTGCAATAAAGCTGAAAATGACTTTTAGTTGGAGGTTTGAACATTCCCGCATATAAGTCAGGTGGCCTTGAACTCACCTCACTATGCTGAACAATAAAATACTTATATTGTTCAGTTATTCATCATTCATTCTTGTTTTTAAAGATTTTATTTATTTATTTTTAGACAGCAGGGAAGGGTGGGAGAGAGGAAGGGAAACATCCATGTGTGGCTGCCTCTCATGTGGCCCCCACTGGGGACCTGGCCTGCAACCCAGGCATGTGCCCTGACTGGGAATCAAACCAGCAACCCTTTGGTTTGCAGCCCGCGCTCAATCCACTGAGCTACACCAGCCAGGGCTCATCATTCATTCTGATTAAGAATTGCAGACTCAGTATATTGGTCAGGTCTTGATAAGGTGTGTTCAAGAAAATTAATTCAGCAGAAAAAGCTATAACTAATGTTTACAAATAGCATTTTAAAATTAAGGGAAGTTTTAAATGCCAAGGTTTTAAAAATGGACCTAGTACTTCACTTTCCATTTTATAAATTATCAAAGGGACTGTATAATGATGATATTCATTCTATGTGTTTTCTTTCAAGGTAATAATGTTTATAAATTTCAACTTTATTTATGATGTAGTAACATATCTAAACAAGTAAACTTGACATATTAAGCATTTATAAAACATTTTAATTTTCTTTTTCCAAAAGAAGCTTTCACCAACACACAATTCATTTTTCATCTGAACAGCATTTTCCCCCACATTATCGCTGCCTACAATAATTATACAAAGTGGCAGTGCCCTGACTATAACATCTGTATAGTTATATATTTCCAGAAAACGGCCACAAACAGCCCATCACCGGATCATGCCAACATGTCGAACTGTGACAGTCTGCTTAATTGTATCCCATTCCTAGTCTCCTTTACTTCGAGCACACAACTGCATGGCTATTTACTGTTGTCAAAAGGTCTATTTGGGGAACGTCATCAATTCGAGGGCTGCTGGCAGCACAGCAAATAGTTGGCCAGATTTCCTTCTGGAATTTGATGACTTGTTGGTTTTTTTTTTTAATATATATTTTTGCAGCAGTCCAGTAACTTTCCAGACAAATGGATTCTGAATCAGATAGATAATTCCTCAACTATCATGGCTGCTGTTAATATCTTGATATGTTCTTTAATAATCAAAATACCTTGGATACACGCTCAGTTGATCAGGCATTTGGGGACAAAAAGAAGGAAGGTAGTGAGTTAAAGACAAGAAACTCATAAAAATTTGCATGATTTTTCTAAAGGAAAGAATGAAACCTTTTAAATTATAATAGAGATGTCATTCAGATGGCAAGAATGAAATGAATTTTGGAAAAGATAAATAGGTCATTCCTGATAGAGAGTATCTGACTCAGGAGTCACAAATTCTTTTGTTCAGTTCTTAAAGCCATTTAATGTTGATGTGGGTGGACACAATTTCCTCATGTGTAAACTGGAGGAATACTAGCTAATGTAACTTCACAAAAACCTTATTGTCTTTATTATGGCTTTTTATTTGGATTTTTTCCCTTGATTCAAACTGGCATCACCTAGCACTGCGACTCATCCACCTCCCTGTTTCTTGCTTAATCACTAAGCCCTCAGGCCAATGGGGTTCTGGTCAACAGCCAGCAGTCTTAGGAACAAGGTTCTGGGTCTATTGACCACAGAGACAAGTTTTCAATCAAACTATTAACAATATCTTGGCCCTGGTGGTATTTCAGCTCTAGACCTAGGGAAGCAGAAGGATCCTGTAGGACAAATCCTTGTGAAATTGAACAGAACAACTCCATGGCTGACATCAGGACCACACGCAGTGATCAGTGGCCCCTTATCCTAGCACCGATCAACCAGTAGAGACCACAAGCCTGACTCCTTCAGTCACCATGATTAATGAATTTTTCCCCTCCATAACCCACCCCCTAGAAGCCATGAGGGGGCCAGGTCTCTGATCATGATCTACCTTTGACTCCTGGCATGGCACCATCGCCTTAATAATTCTTTACTTTCTTTGCTAGAAAGTTCTGTTTGCATCTTATTGGGCTTTGATGTGCACAGGCAAATGGACCCCTTCGGTCTGGTAACAATGACTCAAAAAGGTGTTAGACTAAATGAGGAAATTGTAGTTGACTAAGTAACATAGCTCTTTTCTTTTTTTCCTTCAGATTTCAAAGCCTCATCTGACTATCTTTAAAGTTTGTTTAAGAATATGTATTTTAAGTACCTGTATTTTATATATGTATGTTACATATATTAGGACATATTCTATTTTTATAATCATTTAATTATTCCCCTCTGGTGGAGAATTATTGGAATGTTCTCCAAAAATCCTACATATTCATAACATAGAATCGCAATGCAAGTTTTTCCCCATAAGCAACATTTCTTTGATTGATTCCACTTCTTTCTGTTTTTTATGGAATCTGGTAGCATGGAAAGGAGATAACTAAAACAATGTAATTTTTAATGTGATTGCTGCTTTAATGTGATAAGAAACCAATGTACACATGAAGTTCAACACTCGGTTCATACGGTAAAAAGAAGCTCAACGCAACAAGTTGCGCAGCAAATATATGCACCGGCCCAAGGAGGAGAGGCAACCTGTGCCTGCGGCAGTCTTCCCAGGCGAGGTAAGAACTGATTTGATTTTGGAGGATGCGATCAGCGTAGAGGCACACAACAGGAACTGGAGTTCCGGGCAAAGGAGAGATGTGTGAATCAGTGAAGGAGGGGAAGAACATCAAATGCACAGAAAACTACAAAGTGTTTAGGACTGCTGACATAGAGGGCAAAGGATGGTTTCAAGGATCAGATCCTGTGGAAACTGTACTGTGTGTTTACAGTATGTTCACTGTATGAAAGTAATCCTTTCTCAGGACTTTGGATTTTTTCTATAATAAAATAATGCTGAAATATTTTAAGCAGGCGGTGGCTTGATATGATTTGAAAATTTAAAAGATTATTTTATAGTGGTGTGAAAGAGGGGTTTAATCAGGACAGAAATGGAAGCAGGCAGAGCTGTTGGTAAGGGTCTGGTATAACTTTGTAGCAGTGAGGATAGGAAAGACGTAGCAGATTTTGGAGTTCTATGGGAGATAAATGGAAAGATTTTAATAATTAGTTCCATGTCATGAAGAAAATGTCATGGATTAGGCTTCCCTGGAAAGCTCTCTGGCAGAGCTGTGTGTGCTAAGTTCACATGGAGTGCTCTAGGAATCACTCCTACGCAGGAATGAAAGAAGCAGGCTTGGGCAGAAGCAGCTGGGTTATGGACGTAGTCTCAATGAAGATATTCAATACCACAGGAGCTCTGAAGCTAGAATGGCAGTTCAGAACTGTCCAGAATTGGTCATGGACCAGTCACTGAGCTTGAACTTGGGAGGGTTCTTGAGTAATTTCAGGACCATGAGGATGGGGGCTGAAGTGTGTACTATTACCCCAGAAGAATAAACGTTTTAGTTCTGAAGAGGACTGAGGGATCTGGGCAATGC
Source organism: Micronycteris hirsuta (assembly GCA_004026765.1). Lineage (NCBI taxonomy): Eukaryota > Metazoa > Chordata > Mammalia > Chiroptera > Phyllostomidae > Micronycteris > Micronycteris hirsuta. The sequence goes on from PVJI01026100.1 coordinate 18,193, forward strand.
ATGACTGCATGCAGTGCAGAGAAGGGAAAAGGAGAGGCCGAGAAGGTTTTTCTGAGCTACACAATTAAGGTCATCTAAATGTGATTTAGGGATAGTTTCTTAAAAACATGTGTCTATCAATAACATTAGATATCATACAATACTATTCAGGTTATTTTTGAGAAGCACCAACAGCACAAAACCCCTTATTGTGATTGTACTTAAAGAAATGGAAAAGGCCAGTAAGATTTTCTTATGTCAAGTCATTGAAAGTGTGTCCTCATTGGAATAATCAGAAATAGCCAATCTCAGAAAAATACTAAATATTATATGACTTTGGATAGTTTGTCTTGCTACTAACAAGGTTCAGTCACGCATTTAAACACAGCATTTCAAATTTTAATATTAAAACACTAATATGAGCTTATCCTAAAAGGAATGAGATTAAATTAGCAAATAGCTTTCGTTAAGAATGAATCAAGTTTATTACATCAAGTATCACAACCTTGATGTCTGTCCTATAATGATGGTGCTCTCCAAATACTTTGCTAGCATATCTTTAATTTATTAAAAATGTGTTTCTCCCTGTAAAACGAAAGGTTGCTATCTAAAAATTTAAATATAGTTTCAATAGGTACATTTTCTGCTATATTATATATTTCATAGGAGTATAAATATATTTTTCAAAACCCTGGAGCTACAGATTTAGACCATTCAATTTATAAAAAAAAATATTCACTATGTTTTATCTAATGGCACAGCCAGTTCTCACTGCCAAATTTATCTACTAAATTAGATTAGTTTTCTGCCAAAAAGGGATAACTTTATCCTTTTCTCCTTCCAAAACATGTCCCTTCTAACTACTGAACTCTAATTCTGAGATAGATGGAATGACTAAAGGAAGTAGAGAGGGAAGGAGAAAGTCATCTGCAGGTGGTAAAAGTACATATGGTACTTAAGGATCTACAAAGTCTTTTGAGAAGCCCTGCTGGGAGCCGAATCCACCCCACTGTGGAATGACAAAGTCCCACATGGCGCCGATGACCCACACAGTGGAACCGGCAGGAAAAAGCACCATGCATTTCTCTGCTTAATCATTCTATTGCTTCCTTTGCTTGGAGTCAGTGTGATTTATTGTGGGACCGGGACAGATGGCAATTCCAATAATGGGACAAAGTTCTTGGAAAATTACAATGATAGTCTAGTGGAAAGTACCCTCACTCCCATTTGCCCCCCAAAATGGTATAAGACTCATCAGAAGTGGGAATGGAGGAAA
>PVJI01026101.1:0-19447 GCA_004026765.1 Micronycteris hirsuta
GGCTGGACAGAGGTGTTCCAAGTCATGAAAGGCAAGGACCTACATCCAAGAATACTCTATCCAGCAAAGATTTCATTTAGAATGGAAGGGCAGAGAAAGTGCTTTGCAGATAAGGTCAAGTTCAAGAAGTTCATCACCACCCAGCCTTTATTGTATGAAATGTTGAAGGGAGTTATATGAGGTATGGAGGAATATCAACGGGAGTGGTAGGGGGAGGGGGTGGGAATGGGGCACAGAACGAGTAGCATAAATAGGAGGTAGAAAACAGACAAGGGGAGGTTAGAATAGTATAGGAAGTACAGGAGCAGAAGGACTTATGTGTATGACCTATGGACAAAACTAAAGGGAGGGGAAAGGGGGGTAAGGGGGAGGGGGGAAAGAAGGGGGGAAATGGGGCAACTGTAACAGCATAATCAATAAAATATAGTTAAAAAAAAAAAAAGAGAACTGGCAAAGCCCTGTGAGAAACTGAAATCACTGTAAGCCTATCCTGTGCCTAGAGGGAAGCTTGGACTTTAAGTCAAAGGAAACATTAATTCTCTACCAAGGCAGAAGTCAAAATGGGGAAAAACTTCGGTCTTCATCCACAAAAAAGTAGTGCTGCTTGCTTAATGAAGTTACAGTTCAAAAAGTACTCCCTGTCACTTCAGAGGACAGATAGCCCATGCCACACTGCAACAGTTGTTTCTTTTCCTCCATCACGTGGGTGTAAGGAAGCTCCTTGGATGTACTTTTATGCTTTCTCTACATAACTAGAGCCATCATTTTCTAAGAATCAGTTCACTTTTATGAACTCCATGGAACCTCCCAGGATTACTCTGTTCCATATTATGGGAGCAAAAGAAAGTGGAGAAATATGAAAGCAAGAAAGGGAGACATATAGGAAAAGTGGGGATATGTTTCTAAGATCTTTTTAGCACAGTACAGTAAGTGCTCAATATGTTTGTGACAATTTAATTAATATATTTGGGTTTTAAGAGAACAATACAACTCTATCCACCATCTTGGAGCCTATAGAGGCCTGCTGGGAATAGGACTTCTGTAATGACAAATATGTCTGGAAGGCTGTCATCCAAGGCCATTTTTGCTAGCTATGAGCAGGGTCTCTGGAACCAGAGGGAGCACACAGTTCTTCTTAAACTTGAAGGTGTTTATACTTGAGATGAAACTGAATTCTATCTAGGCAAGAGTTGTGCTTATATATGCAAAGCAAAGACTGACACAGTAACTCCTGATGGCACACAAAACAAACCACAGTAATAAAGGTAACCCGTACTGATGGAAACAATGGAATTGTTTGTGCTAAATTCCAAAGCGACCTTCCTGCTAAGGCCATTGGACACAGAATCTGTGTAATTCTGTACCGTTCAAGGATTTACTTATTGAAAAGTAAATAAATAAAAGTGGATTAGAAAACAATATGGAACTAAACTTCTTCAGAATTAACTATATCAGTGCATCCAGGAAAGAAAGGAACTAACATTATTAATACCAAACTTTGTACTGGACAAGCTTATATTTCGTGAAAGTAAAAAATTAACTTTATTTCATGAATCCTCATGTTATGGATGAAGAAACAGGCTTAAGAGAGGTAGGAGAATGGCAGAATTCTAAACTCAGATCTATTTGATTCTAAAAGTCCTTGCTCTTTCTAGTAAACTTTATTTGCCACACAGTATTTTACATATATACCTGTAATTTAAAATTTAAAATGATATATAAAATATAATTATATATTTTTATATAAGAGCAGTTATCAGCAAATCAAATAACTTTAGTATTCACTATGTCTATTAGTTTCCTAGGGTTTCTGTAACAAATTGGGTGGCTTAAAACAACAGAAATTTATTATATCATAGTTTCGGAGATTAGAAATTCAAAATTAAGATGTTGTCAGGGTCAGGCTCCTACTGAGGAGGGGGAAATTCTAGCTTCTGACAATCTGAGGTATTCCTTGGTTTATGGCAGCATAACTCCAGTCTCTGTCTCCATCTTCCATGGCTGTCTTCCCCATGTGTCTGTGCGTCTTTGCGTCTGCATGGTGTTATTTTCCCTACCTACCCTTTACATAGCATTTTGTTTTCTCTTCTTATAAAGATACCAGTCGTATTGGAATAAGACCTACCCTAATTCAGTATGATTTTATGTCAATTTGATTACATCGACAATGACTCTATTACAAGTAAGGTCATATTCACAGGTACCAGGGGGTTAGAATTTCATTAAAGCTTTCTGGGTACACAAGTCAACCCATAGTAATTCTATAAATCAGTGTGGAGTGATTAGAATCTTAATATTGACTATTCTAATCCATGAACATGGCGTACCTATTTTTAGGTCTTTAAATTCTTGCAGCAACATTTTATAATTTTCAGGGTTTAGGACTTACGTATATTTCATTATATTTATTACTAAGTATACTTCATGTATCTGATGTTGATAAGAAAGGGAGTTTTATTTTTACTTCCACTTTCCACTTGTTCTTTGCAGGTGTATAGAAATGATATTAATTTTTGTATATTGATCATTTCCCTGAACTAGAACTAATTAATTCTAGTACTAATGGAATCTAAGGAATTCTAAGGAGTCTACCCAAAAAAGCCACTAAAACACATTACTAATAGATTTTAAAAATATGTATATACATATATATTTTATATATATATGTATTCACATGTATATATATGCCTTAGAATTCTCTTTACACAATATAGTTAACTGAAAATAAAGACAGGTTTTTTTCTCCCTTTCCAATTGGATGCTTTTTATTTTATTTTTCCTTGCCTTACTGTACTGGACAAGTGAAGTTGGATATTCTTGCAAAACAGCATTTGGCATATTTAACACCTACTTACGATTTTAAAAAAACTCTCAGCAAAATAGGACTAGAATGAAAGTTCCTCAAATTCATAATTCCATAGCTAACATTATTCTTTTTTTATATTTTATTGTTTATGCTATTACAGTTGACCCAATTTTTCCCCTTTTGTCCTCCTCTACACAGCTCCTCTCACACTTCCTCAGGCAATACTCACACCATGGTCCATGTTCATGGGTCCTATATACATGTTCCTTGGCTACTTTGTTCCCTGTGCTGTACTTTACATCCCCATGACTATTCTGTAACTACCAATTTGTACTTCTTAATCCCTTCACCTTTTTCACCCATCCCACATGCCCCCTCCCATCTGGCAACCCTCAAAACATTCTCTGTATCTATGATTCTCTTTTTGTTCTGTTTGTTTGCTTAGCTTGTTTTTTTAGATTCAATTGTTGATAGATATGTATTTATTGCCATTTTATTGTTCATATTTTTGATTTTCTTCAGGAAGACCTTTTAATGTGTCATATATTCTGGTTTGGTGGTGATGAATTCCTTTAGCTTTTTCTTGTCTGGGAAGCTCTTTATCTGTCCTTTGATTCTTAATGATAGATTTTCTGGGCAGAGTAATATTGCTTTTCATCTCTTTGAATATTTCTTGCCAATCCCTCCTAGCCTGCAATGTTTCTTTTAAGAAATCAGCTGTCAGTCTTATGGAATCTCCTTTGTAGGTAACTAATGGCTTTCCTTTGGCTGCTTTTAGATTCTCTCTTTGTATTTAACCTTTGGCATTTTAATTATGATGTGTCTTGGTGTGGGCTTCTTTGCATCCATCTTGTTTGGGGACTCTCTGTGCTTCCTGGACTTGTATGTCTGTTTCCTTCACCAAGTTACGGAAGTTTTCTTTCATTATTTTTTCAAATAGATTTCCAGTTTCTTGCCGTTTCTCTTCTCCACCTGGCACTTCTTTGATGAGAATGTTGGTATACTTGAAGTTGTCCCAGAGGCTCCTTGCACTATCCTTATTTTTTTTGGATTCTTTTTCTTCTTGCTGTTTGGATTGGTTGTTTTTTGCTTTCTTACTTTCCAAACTGCTGATTTGACTCTCAGCTTCATCCACTCTACTATTGATTCCCTGTAGATTGTTCTTTATTTCAATTAGCATGTCCTTTGTTTCTGACTGGATTATTTTTATGCTATTGAGGTCCTCACTAAGTTCCTTGAGTGTCCTTATAAACAGTGTTTTGAACTCTGCATCTGATAGATTACTTTTCTCCATTTTGTTTAGCTCCTTTTCTGGAGTTTTGTTCTGTTCTTTCATTTGGGCCATATTTCTTTGTCTCCTCATTTTGGCAGCCTCCCTGTGTTTGTTTCTATGTATTAGGTAGAGCTACTATATCTCCCAGGCTTGATAGAGTGGCTTAATGTAGTAGGTATCCTGTAGGGTTCATTGGCATATCCTCCCCTGTTATCCAAGATGGGTACTTACTGTGTGGGCTGAGTACACCTTCCTCTTGTAGTTGAGCATTGATTGCTGTTGGCACATCCAAAGTCAACTACCACCTGTGTTCTGTCTGGGGTCACATAGCATTAGCTACAAAATGATCTTCAGATGGATGCTACTTGTGCTGGGCTTAGATATGCCCAGGAAAGGCCAAGCTGTGAACCAAGGCCAGCTGCTGCTAGTGCTGGGCCTGGGGCCACTTAGCAAGAGATAAGGGGCTCACTAAAGCCAGAAGCCATATGTTTGAGAGAATTTAGGAAAATCTGAAGCATGGTCCAAGACAAGCCATTCATATGGAAAAGGCTCTGGAAACAGCTTGGGTGGACCTGAAAGTTGGGTGGGACAGGGCCTCAGGGAATCACCAGGTTGGGGCAAACTGTGTAAACCAGGTTGATGGAGTCTCAGATATAGTGCCCACCTGCTGGCTCTGTGTCTCTGTAGGGGTAGGGCTCAGAAAAGGAACAATGGCCTCTGCTAGCACTTTTGTCTAGGAGAATGCTGCCCCTAGCTCTTGCCTTGATGCCCGACAATTCATTTTGTCTCCATATGTCTCTAATGCCTTTCAATCTGTTGCCCCAGCACTGGAGCTCAGAAAAAATGAGTCTGAATAAGTCTCTACGTTGGTCCTTTAAGAGGAGCTGCCTGAGATTCTAGCAATTTCTGTCTTCCACAGTCTCAATCCCTGCTGGCTGAAGTTATGGAGAACTATCTTCCTGGCACTGGAATGCTGGGTGGGGGGCCTGGTGTGGGGCTGGGACCACTGGCTGCTGAGATATCCCTCCTGATTTTTATCTGTCATATGTAGGTGTGGGGTCAGCCTGTTTTGTGTCACCACCCCTCCTACCAGTCTCAATGTGGTTTGTTCTGTAATTCTGTAGTTGTAGGACTTTCATCTATTCAGTTTCTCATGGTTCTGAATGCTGGTTGTTCTATAGCTCATTTGTACTTTTGATGTGGTTGGATGAGGTGGTGAGCCGTGTTTACCCACACTGCCATCTTGTCCACTAACATTATTCTTAATGGCAAAAGACTAAATGGTATCTCCTAATATCATAAACATCAGAGAGTTTTAAATAGAGGAGTTTCTTGATCAAATTGAGCTTAAAACATTACTCTGGCTGTAAAATAGAAAAATGATTAGAGGGAAGAAAAAGTTGATGTAGGAAAAGAATTACTTAAAAGGTTTTTATTTAAAAATTGTTTTATAGTGCTGGTGAAAGATTATGGAGTCTTCGACTAAGCACAGTGTAATTCTTAACCTGGCCAGTACCAGCCTCAGGAGGGCATTTTGATTAGTTCTAATGACTGGGGGTTGTCAATGACATTTAGGCATGGATCCTGGAAGGCTAGATGTTCTGTATTTCAGGAGAGCATCTCAACTTTGAAGAACTCTCTTGCCCCAAATGCCGGTAGCACCTTGATGGAGAAATACTGGGTCATTTAAGGAACAGAAATGTGGAGAAATAGAATTAACAAGATTTTGTAATAACATTTAATGGGTGATGGAGAGTCAAAGATGAATCCCTTGATACTGGTTTGTGCAACCCAGCCGATGGTGGTGCTGTGACCTCAGGTAGGAACCTTAGATTAGAAGTTAGCTTGAGAAGCATACAATTTTAGGTAAGTTGAGTTTGAGGAATCTATAAAATAACAACTAGGCAGTTGGAAATAAATATCTGGAACTCAGCAGAAAATGACTAAGAACAGATTTATCTGTAATAGTTGATGAAGTCATAGGAATGACCTAGGTTTAGAGTGAGATGTTGAGTGTATAAAACAGAGACTTGCAACATGTAAGGGTAGTAGAGGAGGAGCAGGTTTAAATAACTGAGGACGAGTAGCTAGAGAGAGTAAGAAAAAGCTGGTACTGTGGTATCATGTAGGCCAAGGGAAAAGAGTTTTGAGGAAGAGTTGTCAATGTTAATTACTGTAATTCTTTATTTTTAATTGTTTTTCCATAACTAGATTGTGAGCCAAGCAAAGCCTTGTGTTCTATTAATCTTTGTATTTCCACTGTTCCTGGCATATGTTTTGAGTACCTGGTTCATACCCAGTTAAAAATTGGTGAGTGAATGACCATATCTGCACATATATATATATATATTGGATCCACTTTTTCATGACTTTCACCTTTATTTTGTGAATTTCTTGACTACAAAAATCTACTCTAAACTTTGTAAACACATGTTTGGCATTACGTGCTATGTGTGGACTCAGTAAATATTTGATGATTGATCAGCAGGTTGCACTGGGTCTTAACCAGAGTATGCATAAATATGTGCTAGGGTTACCACAGATACTATCCACATATCTGGTTATCTTACTTTTCTGAAAGACATAAGAAGAATATTGTGATGTAAGACCACTCAGACTCAACTCATCTTTCTAGCGTACATAGAATGTATCCTTTCTTTGAAATGCATGAGTATCCATCTAGTTAGTATTTTCTTCATTTAGAAACTCAAAAATATTTTTTTATTCAATTTAGCAATTAAATGAAGAAAACTCAGGGATTAGTTTAGTGGGATTACAATGAAAAAATTAGTTATCTTATATATTGCATAGCATCAGGGACTTATTTCATAAGCTGGAAACTAATTTGAAATACATTCACAAAGGGTTTAGAATGAAATAAGTCCTTTTACTGTTGTAGTGCTTTATTACTTTTCAAAGCACGTTATATGCATAAGTCATTTATTTGGGAAAGTTGTGTATCTACCATGTTCTACGTGCTAGAGATAGAAAGATGATAGGATTTAATATTTGTCCTCAAAGAACTGGATCTAATAGGGAAACACATAGAGAAATAATCTTTTGGGTTGGCCAAAAAGTCCATTACATTTTTTCCCTACAATGGCTCCAGTAGTGCTTAGTTGTCTTTAACTTCATTTGAAACAATTTTGTTAGATTGTATTGTGGCAGCTATCATATCAGGGTACATTAAAAAAAAAGATATGCAACATTTTTGGCATATTATGCTTTGTTATTTCAAGAAAGGTAAAAACACAACTGAAATGCAAAAAAAGATTTGTGCAGTGTATGGAGAAGGTGCTGTGACTGATTGAACGTGTCAAAATATATAAAAATTTCTTTGAAAAATTTCTTGACACTATTAACATTTTAGTCAAATAATTCTTTGCTGTGGGGCTGTCTTATGCACTGGAAGATGTTTAGCGGCACCCCTGGCCTCTACCCACTAGAGGCCAGTAGCGGGAGATATCCAAATCAATAAAGTTATTGGTGAAAATGAAAAACATATCTTTTATTTTACGAAAAAACTAAACAGACTTTTTGGCCAACCCAATATAACGCATGATTAAATGCTATAGTAGAATTATTTATGAAAGGACTTGTAAGTACAAAAGAACAGTTGATAACAACTGCTTGAGGTAAGTCAGAAAAGATTCACTAAAGATGAATCCCAATGGATGAAGAGTAGTTTACCAAATTTAGAAAGGGGTTAGGACAGGAGGATCATAAGGTAATTTAGGGAAGCTTGAAAGTATGTTTGTACCTTCGCTGGTGGTGAGAGGGAAGGGAGTTTGTTGCTACAGATAAAGATATGTAGGGTTAGACTATTACTATTTTTATTGTAAAATATAAACAACATAAAGTTTAGTATTTTAATCACTTTTAAGTTTACAATTCAATGGCATTAAGTACATTTACAATGCTATATAATTATCATCACTACCCACATCCAGAACTTTTTTTTTATCATCTCAAACAAAAACTTTGCACCCATTGGCAATGTTTCCCTTCCTCAGCCCCTGCTAACCTCTCCATTCTACTTTTTGTTTCTATGAACTTGTCTGTTCTAGATACTTCATATAAATGGAATCATACCTATTTGTTCTTTCGTATCTGACTTATTTCATTTAGCATAATGTTTTCAAGATTTCTACATGTCGTAACATGTATCAGAACTTGCTCTTTATGGCTAAATAATTCTCCATTGTATGGAATATACTACATTCTGTTTATTCATTCATCTATTGACAGACATTTGTTTCTAACTTTTGGCTATTATGAATAATACTCCTCTGAATATTGACATACAGAGATCTGTTTAAGTCCCTGTTTTTATTTCTTTTGGGTATGCATCTAGGAGTGGAATTGTTAGGTCACATGGTAGGTCACATGGTAATTCTATGTTTGAAACCATAAAACTTGTTTTTCACAGTGGCTGCACCATTTTACATTCCCATCAGCAATGCGTAAGGGTTCCAGTTTCTCCATATCCTTGTCATCATTCCTTATTTTTTGTTTGTTTTGTTTTTATTATTTTTTTAATAATAGACTTCCTAGTGGGTGTGAAGTTGTATCCCACTGTGGTTTTGATTTTCATTTCTCTGATGACTAATGATGTTGAATATCTTTTCATGTGCCCCTTGGTCATTTTTTATCTCCTTTGGAGAAATGTTTCTTCAAGACCTTTGCCCATCTTTGAATTGGATTGTTTGTTTTTGTTGAGTTGTAGCAGTTCTTTACTTATTCTAGATATAAACCCTTATCAGATATATGATTTGCAAATATGTTCTCCCTGCCTGATGGGCTGTCTTTTCACTCTGTTGACAGTGTTCTTTGATGAACAAAAGTTTTTATTTTGATGAAATCCAATTTTACATATTTTTTCATTTGTTGCCAATGTTTTTGGTGTCATATTTAAGAAACCATTGCCAATATAGTCAAATTTTTATTTTGAAGAGATAATTATGGGCATAGTATGGAGGATAATTGTAGAGAAAAGAAAATTGAAGCCAAGATCAGCTAGGAAATACATTACTGCAGAAGTTTAGGCAGGAACTATGGGTCTAAATTTAAAACAACCCTTTTAAATAATAATAACAACAACAACCACAACAACAACAACAACTTACACTAATTAAACACATAACTGTGTGCCAGCCACTATTGGATTTATCTCAGATACAATCCTTTTAACAACCCTGTGAGGCAGATAATACTATTTTACAGATGGGGAAACTGAAGCTTAAGAGAAGTTAAGCAGTATGCCAAGGTATAGAGCTAATAAGTCAAGGATTCTGAATTCAGACCCAGGCAATTTAACCTTAGAGCCTTTTCTTTTAAACACTATGCTATTAAGCCTTTTCATAATTACAGTCTTTTCTTACCTGCAACACTGCGTTCAATTTTCATTACGTGATGTAAGTTTAGGAAAGATCCAGAGAAGAACAACTAAAATCAAGGGAGGAAAGAACAGTTACTAGAGAACCAACTAAAAAGACCTAGAAAAACACTTGAAAGAGCATGTGACTAAAGAATATGGATAAAAACTTTCCATATAAGATAGTTTTGTGCTTATATACATTCTATTTATAAACTATTCATATACTTTATGCTTCTACACTAATGCTATATAGTATCTTTTGCCTTTCCTGGAGGAAAGGAGGAAACTATTTTAAATCTTAGTGGGGAAAGTTTTTTTTCAAGTTCTGCTTCCTTAAATGGTGCCCCTTCCCCAAATGAGAAACATTTACTCCTCAAATTTACTCATGGAATACCTCCAGTGAGAGATTTATTTGAGTTAACTGCATAGTGTACATATTTTCCAAAGTGAATATAGTCTGAAAGGATTTTTTAAAGTTGGTGGTAATAACACATAACATAAAATTTACTATCTTAACCATTTTTAATTGTAATTTTGGCTGTATGCATATTATTGTATAAAGATCTAGAACTTTTTCAGCTTGCAAAACTGAGACTCTATTCCCATTGAACAATATTCTCCTTTTCCCCTCTCCCCAGCCTCTGTCTGAAAACAATTATTTTTGGTTTGAGAAAAGATTTTAATATAGAAACTCTTACAGTGACATAAAATAATTGCACATATAAGGATTCCCCTTTATTAACAGAACAAAATTATATTAAATTGGAACCTTTAGAAACTCTAGAACATATCCTCACTCTATGTGCTGAAAACTGAAGCAACCTTTCTAGTATAGGGAAAATTAGTATCAGAAGAACGAGAGGTGACTCTGTCATCAAGCTTTTTATTTGGTAGCAATGAGTATGATCAGTAGAGTTAACTTCACAGGAAGTAAGCTGTAACCCTATTTTGGCCTTCGGTAGAATGATTTTTGTTGAAAAGTAAATCCCTCTGATAGTCTATCTTGAGAATGGCTTAAACACATTCCCTTAAATACACTGTAATCAGGCTTTTGCTCCCACCACACCACCAAGTACCCTTTTCAAGGTACCAGTGATTTCAGTGTTGCTAAGTCTACTTGTCAATACTCAGTCATCATCTTACTTCACTTCTGAGCAGGATTTGACTTCCTCCTCCCTGAAACAAATTCTTCATTTTGGCTTTTGGGAAATGTAGCTTTCTTTCCTTCTACCTCACTAGCCATTCCTTCTTATTCTTTTCTAGAAGGTTCATCCTCAAATAGAATGTTTCAAGGCTTAGTCCTTGGACCTCTTCTTTACACTGAATCCCTGCCACCTCTTTAAATATTTATACACTGATAATTTACAAATTTCTGTCTTTTGCTCAGACTATTTCCTTGAATTCCAGGCCTTGATATCTAATTCCCTACTCATCATCTCCTCTTGGATAGCAAATATGGTTTTAGACTTAACATATCCAAAGCCAAACTCCTGATCTTTCTCCTACCCCAAAACTTTTGTTCACAGTCTTTCCTAATTCAGTTAATGGCAACTCCTTCCTATCAATTCCTCAGGCCAGAAACTTTGTAGTCATTTTTGTCTCTTTCCTTCTCACCCCCCATATCCAGTTTATTAGCAAATCCTGACACAACTTTAAAATATATCCATAATCCTGCCCTGGCTGGTGTAGCTCAGTGGATTGAGCGCAGGCCTGGGAACCAAGGGGTCACTGGTTCAATTCCCAGTCAGGGCACATGCCTGGGTTGCAGGCCAGGTCCCTAGTTGGGGATGTGTGAGAGACAATCACACACATTGATGTTTCTCTCCTCTCTTTCTCCCTCCCATCTCCTCTGTCTAAACATAAATAAATAAAATATTTATATATATATATATATATATATATATATATATATATATATCCAGAATCCAAATACTTCTCCCTACCCTGATTACTACCATCCTGGTCTAAATGACTACCATTTCTTACTTAGATTATTGGCGATAGTGCAGTTGGCCTCCTTTCTTCTGTCCTTACTCCCACTTCAATCCATTTTCAACACAGCATTGTGTTAAAATGTCAATTAGATCATGTTCCTTATCTGTCCAAGATACTCCAGTGGCTTCCATCTCAATTACAGAAAAAACTCAGCAGGTACTATACCATTTTCTTCCCTCACAGTGTTGAGGGAAGAAAATCCCTCAACACTTCATCTAATCTCATCTCTTACTACCCTTCTTGTTGCTCCTTGATTCGCACTACACTGACCTCTTTGATGTTCCTTGAAACACAAGTCATGCTCTTATGATAGGGCTTTTCCACTGGCTGTACCCTCTGCCTAGGGCACTTCCCCCAGTTAGCTGCATGGTAATTCTCACTCTTACAAGTCTTTGCTCAAATGACACCTTTTTGTTGAGGCTTTTCCCTCTTCTCCATCTCTACTGTATTTTCTCCACAGCAGTTACTACTTTTTAATACATTGTATGACTTTTTATTGTATGCCAGCTTCATAGAAGACCAGGATTTTTGTTTTTGAAAGTTACAGTATCCCCAGTGCTTAGAGCAGTGACTTGTGCAAAATAAATATATGCTGAATAAATTAACATAGGAAGAAATTAAAGGCACCTTCAGGATCTAAAACAAGATTTGGCAACATTGGTGGGTAGTCTTGGCATGAGGGACATGACTAAATTAGAGGAGACCTGGAAGTGGAAGGTGTGACTAGAGCCTAATAGCATAAAAAATTGGGAACATATTGGAAGGATGGGGACAGTGAATGTAATGAAATTTTTATCTATAAAAGTTAACATGACTCCTGTAGAATCAATTTAAGTTTTGGTTCTTATTTTAAAGGAGTCAATGTAATTTTTAGTAGTGAAAAGGAAAGGGAAGGACACACTGTTTGCTGACAGTGCATGGACACAGTAAAGAGTAGTTTAATTATTAGAGATGGTTAGAACTGCCTTGACTATGTCAAGGAAGCCATTTATGATAACTGGATATATCGAGAAAATGGTGCTCACCTGATGGAAGGCATTAAATGCTCGGTAGAAGAGTTTTAGATTCTGCACTGTGGTATAAAGTATTCAATCATCGGATCTTGACTAAAGGAAAGACTTAATGGAGAACAAGTTTTTGCAAAGATGTTTCTTATTACTGTTTGGAAATTTCCTCATGTTGAGTGCCTGAGGTGTGCCCCAGGGTATTACAGGAGTGAGCAAACAAATAAGATCTCTGTTCTTATGGAGCTTAAACTCTAGTGCAGCTAGACCAGAGCAGTCCATGTAGATCAAGGGGGTTGCCATGAACATAGAAAGAGTTAAGAGTCAGATCTGAGAGAAATTGAAAAAGAAGAATTGGCAGGACTTGGTCATGGCTTATCTGGAGTGTGAATACATGCAGTTTTAGGCATTGTGATGGGCTGGTGAATGGGATGAGGAGAAGAAGAAGCAGAATCAAAAGGTTGGCGATGGCACTGAAAGTAATGGGGAAGTTGAGAAGGGCTACTAATTTGTGGATAAATTATTTTGACTTTTTTAAATTTCAAGTTTCAGTGATTTGTGAGAGGTGCAAATAGAAATGCCTTATGGGCTGGAAATGACAGATGGGGGGAAACTCTTGCTCTCATACTTTCCAGGTATGCCTTGCTTTTCCTACCCACCTCTCATTCTCTCCTTCCCTTTCATAGCCCACCATCTGCACCCACTTACTTGGCTTTAAAATTTATCACTCACCCAAGATACCCTTTGTGGCTCGACAGGAGGTACTGCTCTGTATCTTCCTCATTCTGGGACTCAGGCCAGCTGAGAAGCCACTATTGAAATATCGGTTGCTGTAGTAGAATGAGAGAGTGATAAACTCTGCTCCTCCTAATTGCTTATGCTTGGAAGTGGTTCATGTCATTTTGCTCACATTTCATTGCCCCACCCTCAGCCCAACTTCAAAGGAACAGGGAGGGGCAATCCTACAAAGTGCCTGGGATGAGAACTATTATAGGAATATTTGCCAACACTAATGACTACCGAAGTCCTTGATTATTAATTTATTGTAACATAAACCTGAACATCGGATTTCAAGTCCTTGAAATTTAAAGATTATGAACTTCAAACTTGTTCTTCCTCTTCTTCTGGCACCCCATGATTTGGATGTTGGAATATTTAAAGTTGTCCCAGAGGTTCCTAAGCCTCTCCTCATTTTTTTTGAATTCTTGTTTCTTCATTCTGTTTCAGTTGAATGTTTATTTCTTCCTTTTGTTCCAAATTGTTGATTGGAGTCCTGGTTTTCTTCCTTTCACCATTGGGTCCTTGTATGTTTTCCTTTATTTTGCTTTGTATAGTCTTCTTTCTTCCTTCATTTTGTGACTGAGCTCAATCAGTTCTGTGAGAATCCTGATTACCAGTGTTTTGGACTCTGCGTCAGATAGGTTGTCTTCTTGTTGCTTAGGTTTTTCTGGAGTTTTGATCTGTTCTTTCATTTGGGCCTATTTCTTTTTCTCTGTGTATTTGTTATGTTGTAAGGGGGCAGAGCCTTAGGTATTCACTAAGGTGGTATAGCCCTCTTTGCTGCATTATGGTGCAGTCTGTGGGGGAGCAGTCAGAGGGGGAACCATGCTGCTTGCTTGCTCCACTCTAGCATCACTTTCCAATGAACTCTCCTGTGACACTGGGGGTTTCTCCTGCCTTCGCAACCCCCACAGTATTTTACAGCTAGAAGTTTTGCATCTTTAGTTTCCTGGTCAGCCAGCCATGCCTGGCCCATGCGGTTTGCCACCTTGCTGTGGGTCCTCTCCCTACCAGTTGTCCATCTCTTCCCCTTCTACTGGTCTGGATGAATGTTTCTTTAACTCCTTGGTTGTCAGAGTTCCTTCCAGTTTGATTTTCTGGCAGTTCTGGTTGTTTATTGTTTTTAAATTGGTTGTTATCCTTGTTTTGGTTGTGCGAGGAAGCAAAGCGTTTCTACCTACGCCTCCATCTTGACCAGAATTCCCTAAACTGGCTCTTATAAATTATATTTCTCTAGTCCACATACCCATTCCAACAACTTTCAAACTTTTACCCTCCTCAGACTTCCCCTCACTCCTTAACCCCTGTTTAAACTACTTTTCTTCTTCCTCCAGCCCAGCAAGTGATCTTTCTTCTGCTTGTCCAAGAATTGCACAGGAGCTGATAAAACTTTCACTACCAAATCTATAGGCACATCCACATCTCTACTCATATGTCTTTCCTATTTGTTCTCCAGAACCAGTCTCTCTACCTGTTTTCTGTATCCAGTTTTCTCCATCTTTTCAAAGACCTTATACTATTATTACTGTACTCTCTTCTTATTTCATTCTGTCTATACTTTCTCCTCAGCACTTAAAAAATACTTGTTTTTCTTCCCCTTCCCAGTCATATTTCTCGAAAAGAGAATCGTCTTTGTTCACATCTGCATTTTCTCTTCCTACTTCTTATATTTTTACCCTGCACTGTGTGTTCTTGTCTCCTATGACACCAAGACTCTCCTGTCTCTCAGTTCTATGTATTTAGTCTTCTTTGCTGGCTTCACCTCTATTTGTTATTAGGTGTTATAGTTCATAGTTTTCTGTCTGAGATCCTCATCTCCTCTCCTTCTCTTCTCTTCCTAAGCAATCCTATTCACTCAGAAAACTTCAGTTATGTTGGTGACTCTAAAATGTGTCCCAGATGTGTCCCAAAATGTGTCCCTTTACCCAGACCTCTCTCCTGTTCCTTGTATGTTGCTGTATTTCTAGGCTTTCTACAGTGTCTTTCACTTAGTAGGTGTTCAGTAAATATTTTGTTGTGACAGAGTGAATGAATAAACCAGTGTTGTTGCGATTCTTCTGAACAGACCAAGACTAAATACTTTGTATCCTCCGGCCTAGTATATAGTGAATATTCAGTAAATGCTTTATAAATGACTGAAGAAAAATGAATGAATGAATAAAAACCTTTGTGGTGATTCATTATGGCCAACCAAGACCAAAGACCTTGGTCATTCTCTAAAAATGTAACAGTGTAGTTTCAACCAAAGCCTGCTTCAGGAGAGACTACACCTTAATACATCAATAAAACTTGCATATGTCTTTGGAATGTTGACTGAATAATATGTGTGCAATGAAAGAGTAGTTAAGAAAACAGGGTTAGTCACCTACCTGGTCTAGTATATGCACAGTGGTCATGAACACAGACTCTGGTGTGGGACTGCGTGGCAGAATATACAGAGTCTACTGTAGGCATTTGATTGAAGACACGGTTCTTCATCTGCAGAATGGACAGCTTACCTCACAGGATTGTGAGAATTAAGTACAATAATACTTGTAAAATACTTAGCACAAGACCTGGCACAAAATAAGCATTTAATATACCCATTAGTTATTTTAATGACGTTCCATTTTGATCCTGCTGGTATAGGTGCCAGCCAAAGACATAATTTAGATGAGTAATTGCTAAGCCTGGCTGCTTATCAGAATCACTTGAACTTAAAAAAAAAAAAGATTCCTAGGCCCATTCCCAGACTACTGAATCACACTGGATGGGGTAGGGGAGGCAAGAATTTATGTTTCTTGAAACTCCCCAGGTAATTCTGAGCATCAGCCAGGTTTGACAGTTATGTTACAGAAGACAAAATTATTTCTAGAAATCATCTGAGCATGAGATATAAACAGGAAAAATATATCTATCTGATGTGGAGATAAAGGAGCCAGAAAAGGCCAATTATATATAACCTTTGGGATCCATGGTCATCGTTGTGCTGATGACCCAAGAACAGGTCATAATGAAAGTGAAGCATGCACAGCTGAGCCATTTTCAAGGTCCCAGAATGAAAAGAGAAGGAGAGCAACTGAGATGGTAACAGCTGCCAAAATTAATTCAGAGCAGCCATGTAGGATGGGGAAAACATTAAAAAAGCTTCAGAAAGAGGTGGAAGAAATATAAAGGTTTTAGGTAATGGAGAAAAAAAGATTAGAGGAAAATAAATGAAGTACCTGTGAATGAGCAAGAAGTGCTATAGGAAATATCAGGAGAAGGTAATTTTTATTGGAAAGAGAGAGAGAGAGAGAGAGAGAAAGAGATAGATGAACATGTGCCCAGAAGACAGAAAAAAGAAGAGATCTCAGGAAGGATAGTAAACACATTTTAGGAGATTAACGTGGAAAAGGTCAAAGAGAGCTTAGGTAATCAGCATTAATAGATGGATTCCAAATCCCAGAGAAATAAGTATTACAGAAGGAGAGAGGTAAAGCATAAGGCAATGAAGTTGATAATGAAGGGGAAATAAATGAGAGATTCGGAAAAAGTCTTTAAGGATTATTAGAATTATACAAATATGGATAAAGTACAACTTAAGGTAGGAGAGTATGTAGTACAAAGAGTATGGAACATAAAATCTAGGGAATCATTCAGCAAACATCTGTTGTTTGTTGGTGTCCGGCAGTATGCCTGAGGATGGACACACAGGGATGAATGAGAGACACAATTCTTGTTCTCACGGAATTCTCGTTTCTGATAGATATTTTGGGTAGAAATGAAACAGAAGGACAGTCTTACTGAAAATAAGTCTTACTGAAAATAAGACTGCCTGCCCTGGCTGATGTGGCTCAGTGGATTGAGCACCGGCCTTTGAACCAAAGGGCCACTAGTTCCATTCCCAGTCAGGGCACATTCCTGGGTTGCAGGCCAGGTCCCCAGTGAGGGGAGCGTGAGAGGCAACCACACACTGATGTTTCTGTCCCTTTCTTTCTCCTTCCGTTCCCCTCTCTCTAAAAATAAATAAATAAAAATCTTAAAAAAAAAGAAAGAAAGACTGCATGTGCCCTGGCCAGGTGGTTTAGTTGGTTGGAGTGTTGGGCCATGCATCAGAAAGTTGCTAGTTTGATTCTGGTCATGGCACATTCCTAGGTTGCGGGTTTGATCCCCATTTGGGGTGTGCATAGAAGGCATCCAATCAATGTTTCTCTCCCTCCCTCCCTCCCTCTCTCTCTCCCCTTCTCCCCCGCTTCTTCTCTCTCTAAAATCAATAAACATATTCTCAGATGAGGATTTAAAAGAAAATAAGACTGCATATTAAAAAAAGAATGTTTTATTTTTGAAAGGACTGAATATGAAGCTCTTCCCAGTAGACTCTGGGACCACGCAAAGCATTTTGAGCACTGTGGGTTTTTGGAGTATATATTGGGTTGGCCAAAAAGTTTGTTTAGTTTTTTTTTCTGTAAAATAAAAGACACATTTTTTTCATTTTCACCAATAACTTAATTTGTTTGGATATTTTGAGTATGTTGGCTCTCTCCCGCTATTGGCTTCTAGTAGGTAGAGGCCAGGGGTGCTGATAAACATCTTCCAATGCATGACACAGCCCCATAACAAATACGTTTTTGGCTAAAATGTCAGTAGAACCGGGAAACTTCACAATCCACTTTTGACACGCTTGATCTGTCACAGCCCCTTCCCCAAACACTGCACAAATCTTGTTTTGCATTTCAGTTGTGTTTTTACCTTCCTTGAAATAATAAAGCATAATACGCTGAAAATGTTGCATTATCTTCTTCCATTTTCAGTATTAAAATGGCTGCACAAAAATTTACCACGTTTGGTAAATTTTTTTGACGCACGCTGATATGACAGCTGTCACAATATAATCTTACAAAATTGTTTCCAGTAAGGGTAAAGACAACTAAGCACTTACTAGAGACATCATATAGAAAAAATGTAACAATTTTTGGACAACCCAATATTAGAATCTAGGTTGAAGTCTATCTGACCATAGATGTAAATTAGGCAAGATGAGACTGTTTGGGAATGTATATGTCTGTCCGTCTGTCCGTGTCTGTTTACCTATCTGTTCATGTTTATCCATCCACACCTGTCCCTCATCCTAAAGGAAATTTGAAAGAGAAAAGAAAGTAATTACATGGTATCTTTCTTGCATATTGTAAATAAGGATATTTGTGGGAAAGTCTGAAAGTAACCAAAAAGGGACCTATGCAACCAGACCATGAGAATCCTTGTATGAAATAAGAATCAAATAATTCTTCTTAGAATTTACGTACTGTTACCTGGCTGGAATATAGTTAGAAATAAAAAGAAAGAAAATAGCCCTGGCTGGTGTAGCTCAGTGGATTGAGCGTGGGCTGGGAACCAGACAGTCCTGGTTCGATTCCCAGTCAGGGCACATGCCTGGGTTGCGGGCCAGGTCCCCTGTGAGGGCCATGTGAGAGACAACCATACATTGCTGTTTCTCTCCCTCTCTGTCTCCCTCCTTTCTCCTCTCTCTAAAAATAAATAAATAAATAAAAAATAAAAAAGAAAGAAAATATTCCTGTAGCATTGCCAGTTCAGCAGAGAGTATATGTGGCAAAGTGAAATGTCTTTTTTTTTTTTCCAATCATGCAGTAGTATAGTAAGAACTCTGATTTCTTAATGACTGGGAAGTTGTGGCAGAGTCATTTAGAAGATGAGCAAACTTCTGTTAGGACACAAGAAAATTAAAACTATGAGAAGGAATAATCAGAAGGGAAGCCAAGCTTCCTTTTGAAGGTCATAAGATGGTAAAAGTATTAAAAGAAGTGAAGGCTATCAGAGAAAAGGGTTAAAGCCAAAGGTGTTAAAGAATTAAAGAGACCTATCTATATTCAGAGATGATTAATGTAAAGAAATAAAACACAAACTTGAAGAAATTGGAGCAAAGGTTAAAAATTAGAAACCAAATGGGAGAAGTCTTTATAAACAGACTCAAGATAGTAGAAAACATAAGATTATAGCCAAAATTAAGTTATTGCTTTATATACAAGTAAGCGGAGAGAAAGATGGCGGCGGAGAAGGGAGAAGCGTGATTGCTATCCTCCGGCCCACTGGCGGGATATCGGGCCGATTTTCTGAGGAGCAGAGCGATCACCCAGTGGTATTCCAGTGTGGGGAAGATTGGAAACCAGGACTGCGCATAAAACTGAAAGATCAGCCGGTAGGGAGACTGCTTCGGAGGGAAGGGGTCACTCGGG
>PVJI01026102.1:0-19454 GCA_004026765.1 Micronycteris hirsuta
GTGGAAGTCACTCCCATCCCCCTGGCTCAAAGCATGGCCACAGCTATTTAACACATCCATGGAGCCAGTTAAAGGTTATAGACATGTTAAATGACCATGCCAGAGGTTAGCTGTGAAGCTGCTGCTATTCAAAACAGCTCTGAATGGCCCTTTTCCAGGAGTTCCATCCCCAAGCTCAGACTGGTGGGGGTGAGGACATCCTATATATATTTTTTCTAATATTTCCTGGACACCGAGTTCTGGACCTCATTACAGATCCCCTTTCGGGGCCCCCCTTGGCTGCACCCTGTCACAGTTGGAGCAGGGAAGCCCTGGGCCAGCCAGGCCTGGTGGTCGCCTGGAGCAAACCACGGTGCAACGAGCAGGCTGGCGCAGGGGGAGGCGGATCCACTCGCGTCCATCAACTCTGGACAACTAACCTACAGACCAGAAAGCTAACCTATCAGTTCACAAAGGTGCACAAATTTCCTGTGAGTGGAATCTCACACGTGCCATTCACTCTGTCCCGCCGTCAACATGGCCGAGTTTGTAAGCAGAACTTTGCGATGTGCAAATCGGAGCCCGGGGAGGGGTGTCTGGAGCAGAAATTCCCAGATGTCGCTGCGTGTCACCAAAGCAGCTCTGCAAAGACGGGTCCTCAAACACCCTGTGCGGGAGCCCTTTGTTTCCTAGGGTCCGGGGGATGGCTCCAGCCACGGGGAGAGATAGTCGGCGGGGGGAGCACTTCGTCCCGGCCAAGGCAGAGCGGGATGCGTGGCCCCTGCCCTGCCACGGGCTCTCGGTGGCTGCGGTGTCCTGTCCCAGGTGATGCGGGGGGCACATCGGGTCTCAGAACCCGTGGCGCATCCCCGGCTCGGACACTTACAGACCGAAACGAGAGCAGGTCCCTCACACTCCGTGACCATCTGCTTCCTCCTCCGATGGAAAGAGGGAACAACAGAAGCTATTTCGGAGTTGTTCTGGAATTAGGTGACGTAAGGCGTGTGCAATATTTAGAAGCTTGAGAGCCACAGAGTTTGATGAATATTCACTAAAATTGTGATTTAATGTCTCTCCCTGAACAGTGATGCATAAACTGTCAAATTCTTATTCTAAGCGCTTTCTTTTACTAAGTTTTTCTGAACATCACCTTTTCCTCTTAATGCTCCCTTCCTTCTGATCGAGCGCTTCCCGTTGTCGGGCCTCACCTGACCTCATTGGTGTTCGTGCCGCGGTTCCGGCTCTGCTGGCCCAACCCAGTGTCTGAAGCCGGCCCGAGTCAGCCGGTTCACGCTGGCGCTGTTCGACCTGCGGTGGTTGGCATCCAACCGTCTGTCGGCCGCGGCATGGATAGCGCGAAGCCGTTCCGTTCCCGCCACGTGCTCACGAGTCGGCTGGTGGAAAAAGCCAGCCCTGGAATACAGGGCCCAGGTGAGCACTCCCTCCTTTGCAATGTCCACTCAGTGCTCTCCCCTGCGCGGCTCAGGTAGGCGGGAGGCGGCTCTCTTGCTCGTGTTGGGTGCGCGCCAGCTGGGTTAGTCTGCATTTCCTCGTTCCCTGGCTCCTGTGAAGATGCTCCCCTCCCACCAGCAGGCTTCAGGCGGAGTCGGCGCGTGGAAGTGGTCCTCACGCTGCTTACGCCAATGTGGCCGCACCTGGCTGGCTGGTTACCAAACAATTACCTCCCCTTCCCTCCTGGTCCCCTAAGCAGATGTTTCTCAGTCTTTCTTGCAGTTAGTCCTGGTAACACAACGGGCTCTGGACAAAGGAACCGGGCGATACTGTGAGTTACACCTGCGCTTGTCTGAGAAAGCGTGGTGGGCCCTCCACGCACGCACTCCCTTGTCCCGCACCAGCCGACCTGGTGAAGCAGGTGG
The DNA here is from genome assembly GCA_004026765.1 of Micronycteris hirsuta. Taxonomy (NCBI): domain Eukaryota; kingdom Metazoa; phylum Chordata; class Mammalia; order Chiroptera; family Phyllostomidae; genus Micronycteris; species Micronycteris hirsuta. The sequence continues at coordinate 1,857 of PVJI01026102.1, forward strand.
ACCACAGGAGCCTGGCATCCTGGCTCCCGGCCCAGAGAGGAGCGGCCGGAAACAGCTGTGCCGGACCCCGGCGTTCGGGGGAGCCGGCCCCTCGCCGGGCTGGGCCACTGAGGTGTGGGGTGACCTGCTCCCTCGTTCGCCGACTTCCCCAGGAGGGAGGCGGGGCTGCGCATCGATGACAGACACCTGGCGAATAGTATTTTGGGACTCTGACATTTTAATTCTTTTTCATAAAACGCGCTTTTAAAAATAAAGTTATGCAAGTCTTTATATACTTATTCTACAGAATTTAGAAAGAAAGGAAAAAAGATAAGAATAACCCATAATCATGCCATGTAATCTCCTGGACTCTTTTCCAGGGGCACAGAGATACGTTTTTCCCATTAAAAAAACGGGCTCATCCATCTTTAGGGTTTTATAACTTTTCCAGCATTTGGCATTTAATGTGAATGCTATCACATGTCAATCATCATGCCCGCGACTGCACCATCGTCTCTGCAGCGCCGCCGCTGAACCTGAGACTGTTCTCAGTTTTCTTCCTAGAACACAAGTCCTGCTTTGAATAGCCTTTACGTGAGCCTTTGCTTAGATCTTTATTTCCTTAAGCTCAGCCGTTGAAGCAGACTTGCGAATCTAACACTTCACTCCTGTAACTACTGCGGGGTTGTCCGACCTCATCGGCCTCAGCCGACACCACAGCCATGTTTCAAGTTCGTCGACTGTAAATGGGACCACGGGAGGCTTCGCCGCTTTCGCTGTCAGGTCCTGGGCCAGAGAAGGCGAAAGTGTAGGCTCGTCACCTAGAGCTGCCGCCTCTCGCCGTAAATTAATGTCTGAGGAGGTTTGTGCCGGCGAAGGCCTTGGGAGCTGAGACGGGAGCCTGTCAGGGGCGGAGGAGCCCCGCTGGGTCGGACGCAGGGACCCGCGGAGACGCACGCCGAGCCAAGCACCGTGTTTAGCGTTCTGTAGGCATCGTTCCAGCACAGAGGCTTTTTATTCCCAAGTCTCCACGAGTAATTGGTTAAAAAAAAACTTCCAGCCCTGGCTGGTGGAGCTCAGTAGATTGAGCGTGGGCTGGGAACCAGAGGATCCCGGTTCGATTCCCAGTCGGGGCACATGCCTGGGTTGCAGGCCAGGTTCCCAGTGAGGGCCATGTGAGAGGCAACCATACATTGCTGTTTCTCTCCCTCTCTGTCTCCCTCCCTTCCCCTCTCTCTAAAAATAAATAAATAAAATCTTAAAAAAAAAACTTACTGAAAATTAATCTTAGGGTTGCCCTGACTGGTGTGGTTCAGGGGCTGGGGAGTCATCCCGCAAAGTGAAAGGTCACCAGTTCAATTCCCGGTCAGGGCACCAGCCTGGGTTGCAGGTTCAGTTCCCGATCAGAGTCATATTTTCTCCTTCTCTTTCTCCCTCCCTTCCCCTCTGTCTAAAAATAAATGAATTAATTTTTAAAGATTTATCAAAAAGATTTATCTCAGGATTAACACGTAGAATATCGTACGCACTGGAAGGTTTGCTGTCCACAGGTGTTAAATCTCAGTCAGCTGGCGGGCTCGGTCCACCGTCCTGCGGGGCAAACAAGGCAGGGCCCTGCATCTTCACTTTCAGAAAAGCGCTCTCCTCTCTCGGTGACACCTCTGGTCTCAGGGATGTGGTACGGCCACGCAGGCCACACGCAGCTCCAGAGACTCCCCTCGTGCGTGACTTGGCGTACCGTCGTCCGCAGCCCTCTGTGGACAGAGGCCTCTGCAGGTGGCCCCGAAGACGGGCAGAACGTGGGGCTGACGGCAGACCACACAGGCCGTGGGCGCGGAGGCGGCCTCACTCAAGAGTTTCAGAAACACAGTGGCTGAGAACATGCTGCCTTAAGCATTTTTATCAAGATTACAGACCTATTTTTAAGATGTTGTATATGGAAACACTTGATTTTCATTTCAGCTATTTGGGTGGGTGGGTGGAATCTGGAGACGGATGATGTGAGTGCTCCACGGAGCCCCGATTCCCGGGACGCCCTTCCTGCCAAAACGGTGACGATGTGTCTGGGGCGTTTGCCCGTCAAGGGAGCGTCCTGCACGTGTGCTCCGTCCTGGCTGCGCCGTCACCAAGCCCGGGCCACTGTGCCTCCTCCAGGAGGTGCCTCAGCGGCACACGGAAAGTGTCGCTCTGGGCGGTGTGTTTGCTTAAAATAACAACCCGCTTTCTAGCAACTGGAAGCCAAACAGCTCTAAGTGTGGATCCCTGGCGTGCGCAGTGTTGAGAAGAAACACGTCCAAGCCGAGGCTGTGGTTTCCACTCGGGCCCTGGGCCAGCAAACAAGCGGTGACTGTTTGAATGTTGAATGAGTTCTTGGCTCCTGACAGCGGGAACGAGGGGCCTGAATGGGGCGGCCTGGTCCGTGACGCCTGGCTGTCGCTTCGGGCGCAGGTCTTCATAACAGAGATCAGGTGTTTTGAAACAGGATGTCACTAAATTGTTCCTGATCCGTGAACGTCACTCCCAGAATCCTCTTTGAAGCCAAGAATTGGCTTTCAGCATTGGTGCCTTTCCTGCCACCAGAGCGGGGCCCCTGGCGGACGGGCTGCCTCCTGCACTTGGTAGGCTGGCGAGAAGATAAGGCCTCGTTGGCAGCAGGCTTTTCAGGGTGCGCTGGACACCCCCATCGTGCTCCCGGCGTGACGCTTCTTTCTTTCCGTCAGAGCATCTGCCCGGTTCTCTGAAACTGGCGCCTGGCCGTTAGCAGAAAGCAATGATGTTTACCGATTCACTCAGAACTGGTGTTTTGCCCTTTGCAAAAAACCAATTATGTTTACTGATTAATTTACATTGTTATACTGACCAGTCTAATTCTCCTGCAATCTTAATGGCCACGCTGAGCCATTAGCTGCGTGATATTGGACAAATCACTTCACCACTCCGGGACCAATTAATATCCTTAAATAATTGGTTGAGCTCTAAGGTTCCTTTGAGCTCCAAATTATATGATTATAAAAACACCTAAATTTGCTCTGGCTGATGCGGCTCAGTGGATTGAGTGCCGGCCTGCAAGCCAAAGGGTTGCCGGTTCAATTCCTAGTGAGGGCACATGCCTGGGTTGGGAGCCAGGTCCCTAGTAGGGGGTACAGAGAGGCAACCACACATTAATGTTTCTCTCCTTCTTTTTCTCCTTCCCTTCCTCTCTGTCAAAAAATAAAAATAAACAAAATCAAAAAAAAATCTAAATTCATTTATTTATCCATTTATTCAAGAAATGCCTACTTAGACCCAGCTCCTCAGTAGGTGCCGTGTGGGGTGTCAGACACATAGGCAGCTTCAGCTGCAGCTCCTGCGTCTCGGTCAGGGACACCAGACCCACTTGGACCCTGGGGCAGCATCTGACGAGGCACCAGGAGGCCCGGGAGCTCACCCCCTCCATCCGCGGAGAGCCTGACATTCCCACTGTGAAGGTCAGGCACAGCAGGCCATTAGGACACTGACTCCCCCACGGAGTGGAGATGAGCCCGGGCCGGAGGCCACCCCACTCCCACAGCCCTCCCCCCCGCCCCACAGGGCACGTGGGAGGCTCCCGTCCCGCCGTGCCGGGGAGCCAGCCCCGGCCCCTCAGAAGCCCAGGGCTGGGTTTGCACTGAGGCCGCAGCTGCACAGGCTGTGAGCGCTTCTGCCTCCCGGCAGCACCAGCGAGGGACGGTGGTGGTCAGAGGGGCTGCCGGAGCCCTTTGCTGGGGCCCCTCTTCACCCAACAGCCTCAGCTTGGAGCGGGGAGGAGGGAGGGACGTGACAGCTGCCGGCTCCATGGGTGCAGCCGCCCCCCAGGAGTGGGGGCTTCTGAGGAGCTGGGGGCCCCGCTTCCGTCTGTCACCAGCCACAGCCTCTGGGTGCCGGGCACACCCGTCCCCACGTCGGACTCACTGGTCTCTCACACACATCGCAAGACTTGGCTGCGCACGGCCACTCTCCTCGTCACTCACTCATTCATCAGTCCGTTGACACGTCGGTTCGTTCACGGATCTGTGCATTCGGCCATTCAGTTTTCCCTCCTCCTCTCTCACTCGGCTTTAAAAAGCTCTGTGCACAGGGTGGCTCCACCCACAGGAGACCCGTCCATCACGTCCCCAGCCCTTCCCCTCACTGCCCTTCCCGCTCCCGCCTCAACCAGAGCTGGGCCCCCGCTGCCCCTCCCCCTTGTCCTCCCCTCCTCCCTCATGCAGACACCTCCGAGAGGCTTTACGTTTTTCCAATGACGGTTGACATACAATATGATTTTAATTTTAGTTGTAGAACTCTGTAATTAGACATTATGTCACTTATAAATCTCACACCCCCGGCACCATCCCTTGTTTTCACATCATTGACTCTGAACCCTATGCTGTACTTCACGCCCCGTGACGGCTCTGCAACTGCCCGTCTGCACTTCTCCGTCCCTCCCCCTTTCCGCCCAGCCCCCCAGCCTGTCCCGTCTGGCGACTGGCTCTCAGAATGTCCACCGAGGGGACTTACCGGGTTGGGTCGGGCTGGCCGCCTCAAGAGGTCTGTGGCTGGGCAGCGACACGCTGGCCCCAGAGAGCCATAGGCATCAGCAAACCATCAGTTGCGGAAAATACTGTAAATATTCAACACCCGAACCCAGAGAGCACCCAGGTTTTCTTTGATCTCTTTAATAATAGTGGCCTGTGAGGCCACCCGAGGGGCAGCAAAGGGATGGGAATGTCCCAGAGCCCCCAGTGTGCCTGGTTGTGCTCCCACATGGAACAGCAGCCCCCATCCGGAACCCCCCACCTCCCGCCCGAGGGTGAGCCTGCATGGCCTTCGGCCAGCCCGAGCTCCTCTCTTCTCCCCCCAGCTCAGCGACGACCGGCTCACACCAAGGTCCCCAAGCGTCCCCTGCTTTGTTCCGGAATACTCCATCTCCCTCACCTGCCTTGGATCCCAGCTGCTGTCTCAGCCTGTTCTCCATAGCAGGATGGTGACACCCAACAGCTTGCAGGACAGAAGCCGCCTCCAGGGACCCGAATCGCCCATCCCGCCCCGCTCCCGTGCCAGCAGACTTCTGGCTTGGAGCCCTGGACGTTAAGGGGGATCCACCCTGGATGACCCCTTCCTGTGGTCCTGTGGTCCCGCCCCGACTGGGCTCCTCTCCCCTCTCCTCCACCGGCTCAGACCGCCTGTGTTTGCACCTCCACCCCGGGCTGCGCTCCGGGCTGGCTCCCCCACCTGCCCTGGCTGACCCCTCAGGACACAGGTTCATCCAAGTCCTGCGGCCTCCTCCCATCTCCGTCCACCTCTGTCCGTCGTGAGTGTTGCAGGCCAGGCCGCCTCCTACAGCGACGCGGCCGAGGAGGTCACACGTGAGGGGAAGTGTCTGCATTGGCTGCCCGCAGACCCAGGCCGAAAGCGGAGCGAGCAGAGTGGCTTAGGGCCGCACAAAAACTCTCTCAGAGAGTCGAGTGAAAGCAAGCACACATGCACACGCACACCCACACACAGACAGCTGGCTGTGGAGCGTGGCTGCTTCCCGAAGTCACACTCTGGAGAGTGACTGTCACATGTCCTCAGGGCACATGCTGGGCGGCGTCCTTTCCTGCCAAACGGCCTTCTCCTGTGATGACTTTGTATTGATTCCTGTATCAAAGTCACTTTCCCGCGCCGCCACAGGACCTGCCAAGCAGCAGGCTCTCCTGGTTGACAGAGTGGTGGCTGTGTCCTGGGCCGCCTCCCCGGGACGTCCCGGCGGCGTGAGCCGTGCTGAGCGCCAGCCTCTGAGGGGCCGCCATCCCGTCTGCGAAGCAGGACCTGCACTGCTCTGTCAGCCTGGGGAAGGTGGCGGGGGGGCCTGGAAGACACACACGTGTTTATACATGATGTTATACACACACATTGTTAAAAAGGAGTTGGTTTCTTTGACATTGTTACCAAGGACTTTATTACTTAATTATGGGTTATTTGTGAACCTTTCTGAAATTCACCTTTATAGTATCATTGTATTACAAACCACTTTGTGAAATAGGTTGAAAAGCATTACTGCTTCCATTTTGTGGATGAGAAAACTGAAATTAAGAAAAGTTGCCTGGCTGGTGTGGCTCAGTGGACTGAGTGCTGGCCTGTGAACCACAGGGTCGCCGGTTTGATTCCCAGTCAGGGCACAGGCCTGGGTTGTGGGCCGGGTCCCCAGTGGGGGCCACGTGAGAGGCAACAACACATTGATGTTTCTCTCCCTCTCCTTCTCTGAAAAGAAATAAATAAAATCTTAAAAATAAATAAATAAATAAGAGGTGCAGCTGATAAGCAGCAGAACCGGGGGTGAACGCCGTAGCCCCGGGGCCAGGCTTGCCACTCAGGGCCCCAAAGCAGCTTGAGCGCCACCTCCACCCTGTGTCCGGGCGCCTTGGCCGGCGAGCGCGGCAGCCGGCACTCGGCGCCAGGCAGGGCCAGATGCTGAACAGAGACGCGGCCGGGCCGGGCTCTCTGGCGAAGGCCGGGGCTGAGCTGCAGGGCGGAGCCACGTGCAGGCGTGCAGGCGTGCAGGCGGCCAGCGGCCAGCAGACACTGAGAGACACACTCTCAGTGGGTAACGAACGTGACAGGCACAAGTGGCACAAGCCGGTCAGGATGACATCAGCTGCAGCTGGCCAGCCGTGACGTCCACCAGTGGGGTCAGGAACAGCGGGGTCTGGACTGGCGTTCTGGAAGGGTCAGTCCGTGGCCCGGCGAGGGCGTGGGGCCTGAACCCGAGGCTGTGCCCTCTCTCAGCCCGAGGCCCTTCGATCCTCCGCTGGGGTGCGTCAGCGGGTCTCCCGGGACCAGGAGCTGTAACGGATGCGGGAGATCCAACGGGAATGCACGGCCATGAGGCGCCTGATCTCCGGAAGCGCAGGTGGCACTTCGCCGTGGGCACGGCCTGGGCGCTGTTCCTTGTTTGCAGTGCGTCAGGCTTCCACCCGCTGGGGCACCAGTGCCACCTTTCCAGCTGAGACGACCAAGTCTCCAGACGGCACCGGTGCTCCGGGGTGGGGTGGGGGTGGGGACAGGGCCGGCGTGGTGTCTGGCCCAACCATGCACAGGTGGGCAGCGATGGACCCTCCTGAGCACACCGCACGGAAACAGCGAGGCAGGTCCTCCGAGGGCTGTGTGCCCCACTTGGCCCACCAGGACGCACTCCGAGGGCACAGGAAACACGACAGCCGAGCACCCGGTGTGCCGGGCCCTTCTCTCCCACCGGAGGGACGCGTGCTCCCAGGGAGACACGTCCTTGTCCTCACACCCGTCCGAGCTACTGCACGCGTCACGGTCATGCAATCTGACTGAGTGGCCCATAAGCGTGGACTAGGGGTGTGGAGAGTTGCTAAAGACGAAGTGGAATACTCTGGAACGATGGAATTGAAACATTTTCTGTCCATTAAATGTGGGTCAGAATGATTGTAACAAGTAGAAAAATTGTAAAAATGTGGAAGACATGAGTTCTTGCTACACCCAAAAGAATCCCAAGTCGGACGTCGTCGGCAAAGCACTGTGAGTCTGGACTAGATAAGAAGATGCTCGTGGTGCGTGCTTCGCCAAAGGAAGGGCCTGGTCTCCACGCAGAGGGGCACCAGTGAGTGAGTGAGTGTGTGTCTCTAGCAAGGTCTCTACGTAATTTTAGTTGATCCGCCACACAGCCCCATCGCTCTGGCGAGGGGGTGTCTCCTGTCCGTCTCAGAGAGGAAACGCTGAGGTCGGAGAGGCAGCTAGCTGAGGCGGCCACACTCAGGAGCCCGGAGCGAAGTCTGGTGCAGTGTGGCCACCGCCCCAGCTTCGATCATGAATGGCGCCAACACCCCCCCAACCCCCTTTTGCAAAGACACTCTTGGCTGTGTTACAATCAGGGATTCTGTCCAGCCAGGGACCTCCTCCTGGGCACAGGTACTAGACAGACGGTTGGGAGAGGTTCGCCAGGCACAGAACCAACCAGGGTTCTGCACTGACAATGCGCAAGGACTTCCTGAAACAAAAAGAAAAAGAAAGCGGTGCCAACAGAGAAATGGGCAAAGACCGTCACGGGCAATTTACAGACGAGGAACCCCAATGACCAATAAGGGTGTGAAAAAGTGACCACTAACTTGAACAATCAGAGAAAAGGAGTTTAAAACAACAAAGAGCTACCTAGCTGCCGCTGGCAGATGGGCAGAACTTACCTGGACAGAGCCACAGAGGGGCAGGTGAGCACGCAGGCGGGAGCGGCCCCTCCAGGGGACAACGTGCCCCCCTCTCCATGACCCAGTGACTTCTCTCCTGGGTGTTCACCCCCCGCCCCCCCGCAAGAAACCTTTGCACAGGTTTCTTAGGGGCCGAGAGTGAGGATGTTCGGTGTAGCGTTTCAGGTAAGCTTGGGTCTTCCAAGAACCAGATGTCCGGAGGGGACTAGGCCCAACAAGCGCACGAACGCTGAACTGGGGGCGATGCCTGTGAGGGCCCATGGGGAGGCTGGGAGCACCCCCCTCCCCACAAGTCTGCTGCAGCGAGGGGAGGGGAGGAAGCTGGGCAGGGGCCGCAGGGTCTCAGGAAGGTTCTCCCAGGCCAGCAGGAGGCCCCGCAGCCTTCGCGGTGAGAGGAGCCCAGACGCAGCGTGTCTCCGAATCCCAGAATCCGGTCTGCGAGGTAAGCGAGGCCGCCGCCTGTCCCGCAGGGGCCTGCGCCCAGCTCGCCCTCTCACTCGCTCTCTGCTGAAACCCTCCCGACGGGCCGCCTGCTGGTGTTCGTTCCTGCCCTGGTCCCCTTGGCCTGTTTCTTGTTTTCCCTGAAATACCTTCATTGAAAGGTAACTCACAGGCCACACAGTTCACCCACTTAAAGGGCAGGACTCCATGGCTTTCGGGATATTCACGGAGCTGTGCCGCCGTCCCCACAGTCCATTTTGAGCATTTTCATCACCCCTGTAAGAGATGCTACTTCCTGTAGCCACCAACCCCCAATCCCTGCATGTGCCCCGCCCCCGCCCCCACTGGCAGCAACGAAGCTACTTCCCCCTGCCTGGTAGCTTTGCCTCCTCTGGACATTCCCTACCAAAGCAACTTTACAAAGTGGGATCCTCCATGACTGGCGCTCACCCGTGCCCTGGCGGGTAACAGCGCTTCGTTCCTCTGGCTGCCAGGCAGCGTTCTCCTTCGTGGACAGACCCCCTCCTTTCTCCTCTCCTCCGTTGCAGACACCTGGGCTGGTTCTGCTTTGGGGTGGCGTGAGCCATGCTGCTGTGACCTGTGTCTGTCTGTCTGTCGTCCCGTGGAAGCCTGGGGTGGAGTTCCGGGTCGCAGGGTCGCCCTGAGCTTAGCCCTTCCAGAAACAGCCAGGCTGATTCCAGAGCAGCCGCACGGTTCTGCACTCTCAGGGCAGCGAACGAGGGTCCAACTCCCCGCATCCGCGGCACACTTGTGTCACCTGTCCCCTCGCTCTTGCTCCCCCTCCCCGGCTCCCCGGGGCCCCGGGACTCATGTGCTCAACATGTCCCCCCTGGACTTTAGGGCGCTTCTGGGCTCCCTGGAAGAGGCCTCTCTGTCGCACGGGCAGAACGCGCCCTTGGCTTCCCCAGGTGGGAAAAGGGGTTGCAGACGCTGGGGTTTCCGGAGCCCCGAGTAAAAGAGAGGTCGAAGGAAAGTTACTGTGACCAAGTTACCTCAGTCCTTCTCTTCCTGCTCTGCTCCAGGCACTGGAGGGACAGGTGAGGGTCCCGGAGGGGCGACCTGGGGCTGCAGCGGATCTGGAATTCAGCCCCAGGGACAACGGTGTGGCCACTGCAGAGGCAGATGTCACTTCCTGCGTCTCCTAGTCTTCTGCAAACGTGAAGACCAGGGAGAGAAGGGCCTTGGTGGGGTGATGATAAATCACTGCTCCACCTGCGGCCACACAGTCGGTGATGCTGGCTGTTCCTCCCACCAGGGACCGTCCCTCAGGCCACCGGCTACTTTGGAAACAATCGTTGGCATTTGTAGTGTTTCCATTTGTTCCGGGCGAAGGAGCCCCCGTTCGGGGGAGACTGGTGGAAGGTTATCACAGCTGAGGGACAAAGGCTGCCACAATGGGAAGAGATAGGCCTCGGTTCCAAGGCCGGGCTCCCCGGGCAGGGTCTCCTCCCCTGCAGAACTGGCTGGGACGCTGGCTTCCCAGCGAATCCGGCTCCCGCCCCAGGCCTGGAGGCTCGTGCGCGCACGTTCCTGTGGCAGCCCTCTGCGCCCGCTGTCTGGCAGTTTTACTTTAAGGGCATGACAAGGAAATGCATTCTCGACCTAATTCAGTTTTGCGGAATTTGAGTATAAACTTCTAAATCTCAATTCTCTTCCAGTGAAATTCACTTACATTTAAGGGCACCTGTTTCAGGTGGTGATCAATGAACCCCACGAGAGGAGCCTCTAACATGGTCCGTGGGGTGTGGGACGCTCCCGCCCCCTCTCTCCAGCCCCGCCCACTTCCCCCGGCCCCCACAAAGCCCCAGGTCACCTTCTGTTGCTGGATTAGTTTTGCCGTTCCGTGAGCTTAATACAAATGGAATCGAAGAGTTTCGAGGTTCATCGGAGTTGTGGTGTGTATTGGAGTTCACCCCTTCCACGGCTCAACGACGCCCCCGTTGTACGGAGTCAGCTCAGCCGTGAAGCTGTTCCCAGGAAGGACAGGTGGGGTAAACACTGGAACGCACACGGCACCAGGATGAAGGTGAGAAACCACGTGGTCACTCGCCTCAGCAAAGGAGGAAAAGGCACCTGGCCGCGTTTGGCACCGTTCACGGTGAAGCTCCCAGTGAGCTGGTGACGGAGGGAGGTCCCACGCGGGAGCGGCACACCCAGGACCCCGGGCGCTCAGTGGCTGCACTTGTCATCTGTATGCCATCTGTACAGGGTGAAATCACCCCAGACTTCCGCAAGGTAAGTCAGAAGCACTTCTTGTCTTGCTGCCCCTGAGCCCAGCTGCAGGCTCCCCGGGGCCGAGATCCCCTTGTGAGACCGCTGGAAGACGCTGGCTCGGGCTAAGTCGTGTGGGGCCCCCATCAGGGCTGAGGACATGCTCCCAGGAGGTTGGTGCACCAGCCGCTGGCGGGGCTTCGGGCCCGGCCTGCACCCTGCGGACGTCCCCTAAGGCTTCTTGGGTGTTTCCAAGGCTTGGTCAATGTCTGCCCCCAGAGCAAGGGGTCCCTGAGAAAGAGGAAGTGCAAGACTGCTGTGACCTGGGCTTGGAGTTCACATCCAGTGGCTCCCACCGGAGCCTCCCTGGGAAGCAGGTCACTAACTCCTGGTTCCTTCCTGCACAGGGGAGTCAGGAAGAGCTTCCTTCGGAGGAACTGTGAATGTAGGCAATTCTGAGCCACTGCAAGGAAAGGAGACGGGGTGTTCTGCCCAGGAACCACAGGAGCGAAGGGGGCAAGCGCTCCCCACGCTGATATTCCGGAGGTTCAGCAGCAAGAAAACAACAGGCACAAGGCCTGTCTCTGCCGAAGGCGTCCGTGAGCAGGAAAGTCCCACGGACTCAACAAAAAGCTCCTGAAATAACAAAGTTTAGCAAAGCTTTAAGATAACAAGGTCAATGCCCAAAATTTAATTACATTTCTACATATTATTCTATATACTAGCAACGGTCAATTGTAAATTAAAAAAAAAATACATGCTATTTAAAGCAGTATCAAAAATACACGAAACACTTACGGGTGAACTTAACAAAACCTGTGCAAGGTCGGTTCACTGCAAACTGTGAAACATTGCCGAAATAAATACAGTCTCAATACATGGAGGAGTGTCACGCGCGTGGGTCGGAAGGCTCACTGTTGTTCCCACATCAATTTTCCCCGATTTGATCTACAGATTCAACTCCATCTCAGTCAGGATATCAGCAGGCACTTGGTAGAAACGGACAAGTGGATTCAGAAGTGTTCATGGCAATATCAACGCGTGTAGAAGAGCCAGAATAATTTTGAAAACATTCCTTCCAGACAGACCTCTGTGATCCGCACGATGCACACACGTCTCAGCTGACTCGGCCGAGTGTGTGTGCTGCGTGTGCGTGTGCACGCGCGCACACTCGGGTGGCTGTCGGCCAAGCTGCCCGTGGGGGAAGCTTTGGAACACACGGCTCCGGGACAGCCCGCGGCCTAGACGGGAAGTAATGGCCCTAAGACACACCGCGCATACACGTTCGCTCGGAATAGATCACGGACCCAGATATCAAAGCTGCAACTGTAACCTACTTTGAAAAAGAAAAGGATATCAGAAAAAAATCTTTGAAAGCTTGGAAAAGGAAAAAATTACATACGTAGGCTACAAAAAGCACCGACCATAGAAAACACTGATGCACTGGACTTCATCGAAATGACAACCCTGTCTTTCGAGCACGAACGTCGCCCAGAGTGCAGCAGGCTGTGCGGGGGGCAGGGGGGGCAGGCGGTCAGGAGGTGACAGCAGCGGGCAGGCAGGGCCGGACGCAGGAGCGCCAGGGGTCTCAGAGGGCAGAGCATCCTGGCGCTCGCCCGCCACGGTACCCTGGGGATGCGGGAGGGGGGCAGGTGTCCACTGGGGCAGGTGGTGGAGCGGATGCCTGGGGGGCACCTCTGGGTGTGAGGCGTGTGGTGACGGAGTGTGACTTCGGGGGCTCGGCGGGGACTCCAGCGGGAGAAGAGGACAGGAGAGACTGACGCAGGGCCATGGCGGGGCGGGCGAGGACAGGCCGCGGGAAGGCTCGGTCCTCCGTCTCCCGTTGCCTCAGCTTCGTGTGTGTCGCTTCGATGCTCTCACAGAATTTTGAAAAAACCCTTTACCTTGTTTTTGCTTTTTAAAAAAGATAACTTCTACAAGGCCCGGTAAGTACGTTGCTCAGTGAACTTGTCCGTATTCCACACCCCCACCTCCACCGCCCAGACCGCCAGGCAGGGCGTCCCAGCCGAGCAGGCTTCCTCCTGGTGGACGCCCGGCCGCGCTACCCACAGGCCGCCACTGCCCTGACGCCCGCTGCCTCCCTCGCATCTCGCAGCAAACAGGTGGGCTTTTCCATTGTCAGTCTAAACACCTGCGAAGGTGTCGCTGCGGGGCTGAGTGTCTGACACAGGGCCGCACCGGCAGCCCCTGCCCACGGTCTGGCCTGGCAGCCAGGAAAAGCCTGGCCTGGGGAGGCAGCTCCCATCGACGTGCTCCTGTGTCCCCCTGGGACCCGTCTGTCTGTCTCTGGACTCTGACTCGAAGACGTGGAGGGGTCGCGAGGCCCAGAGCCGGCCAGCATTCGGTCACCTGCCTGAGATGAGGCTCTGCACCTGCGCAGTTCACTGAAACTCTTGCCTGCGCTCAGGGACAGCCCACGCTGGCTCCCCGCAGGAGGGAGCTGCATGGGCAGCTTTCACACCGGGGGCGGGTGTTTGGGGTTGGGAGCCGGGCCCCTGGGACCAGAGGTAGGAAGGAGAACCCGCAGACCGTGGCCTACACCCCAGCACTGCTGACTGGGGGGGGGCATTTACTCATGTGTTGAGTGCTATCCTTCTAATGCAAGACAGTTAGCAATACCCTTGACCTCCACTTACTAGAGGCCAGTAACAAGCCCCAGCGGTGACGATCAAATGCCTCCAGACACAGCCAAAGGGCCCCGGGGGGGCGAGGCCGCCGGTAGAGAACTACCACCCCAGGGCTCTCCAGTCCGGAACTGCTGCCTGCAGGGAGGGGCAGGAACAGCTGTCCTCTGTTCCATGGGTGGCAGCCGAGGGAGGAGCCCACGGGGTGCGGGGGGTGCGGGGAAGGGGCTTCCTTCACCCTGACTCCTGGCCTCCAGCCCTGAGGACAGGGTGGGGATGAGCCATCCCAGTGGGTTGATGGCATCATCAGAGACGTCCCTTAGTGACCCCGAGGAAGGCCTGAGGGAGACATTGGAGGGCTGGGGGTCTTTTCACTCAGAGAAGAGCAAGTGCTAGAAAAATTCTTTTACATTCTTAAAATAAGCCTCTTTTTCAAGTGTGGTGGAGGGCAGTGCTCACTCCAAGTGTGGACCCGCGAAGTGTCCCTGGTCCCTGACCAGACAGGAGGCCGGTGCCTGAAGGCCACCCAGCACACTGCCCCCGCGTGGAGGCCACCTCGCTGGGGAGACATGGCGGACGAGCCCGGCACTGGGGCTGGGTGCGGTGACAGTGTCTTGCCCCCGGCTGTAGGCCCATCACTCGGCACCGCACAGCGGACACTTGAGTAGCAAAGGCCACCAGATCAGCTTGGGGTTTACAACCTTTGTTTTAAAAGAGTCTAATGAAACAGAAAGATATCAGAGCACACACCACTCCGAAAGCATAGGTATTGTGTGTGAAATTGTTTCTGTCACATGTGTGTATGCATACAAACACACACGTGTGCTGGGCCACCGTGCGGCATGTATTTCTCACTGTGGACACCGGTCTGAAGAGCTGGACGAGCGCTGGGCCAGGCAGACGCTGACGCCTGCCGGTGCCGACGCCAGACCGCTCACGGCGATTCCCAGACCTTGTCAGCAGCGCACCAGGGGTGGAACGGCCGGCCCTGGATCTGTCCCTCAGCGCACCCTACAGCCGCCTTCAGACACCCCCGCCCCCCCCCCCCCCCCCCGCACCCTGCACGTCTGTCTGCCGAAGGGTGTCGCTGGCTCAGAGAGTGGGCAGAGCCCTGCCGAAGGGCAGGTCGGAGCGCCTAGGAGTTCTTGCTGGGGTGGCCCTCCCTGGGGGTGGGGACCAGAGGGCAAATTCCAGCGTCCTCGCTCTCGGGGGAACAATTCTGAAGTTACTGTCCGTTGTTTCTAAGAGGGTCCCGGCACAGAGCGAGAAGAGGAAACCGAGCTCGGATAAACAAAATTAGGCCCCGAGGGCCCCGGGCCTGTGACACAGGCGGCGTCATGCCGGCGCCACTGCACTCTGACTGTGCTGCACTTCTCCTCCCGAGGGACACGTCCGAGGCCCGCAAATCGCTGGCCATCAACCATTTCTCCAAGTCAACCCCTGTCATGCCCCGGGCCAGCCCTCGGCCCCCGCACCCATTCCTCTCGCGGTCCTCCCTGGACCTGCCCCAGGAGGCAGCAGCAGCTCTACCAGCTGCGTCTCCGGGCCGCCGGGTCAGCTGGCTCCTTCCAGGATCCAGGTAACGGGAGGCCCTGGCAGGAAGTCCGAGGGAGGGAGCGGAAGGCTGGGACGGGTGTCCCTCTGTGTGTCTTCGGTTGTGCGTTTGTGTGTAGCTGGCCACCGTGCGGCGCCAGCATCCCCAGGGCACTGGCCTACGGGCTCTGGCGGTGCAGGGTCTTCCCATCTTGGCGGCTGCCGCAGTTTTTGCTTTTGCAAACCTCCGGGTTGCCTCACAGCCCTCTGCTCGGCACCTCCCTCCGCCACGGCTTGTGCGGCTGATGCGTGGATTACTTTCCTTTGTATTAAATCTTAGAGTGGTTTCTGCTTCCCAGTGGGGACGGACCAATCCGCACTGTAACCCTGTATTTGACAGAGTGACGCTGAGTCCTCTGGACTCCGCGTATGCAAGGCGGGAGCGTGTTATTGATTAAGCGATGCTCGGCTCAGAATCAGCCCCGAGATTCCTTGTTAGTTTTTGTGTCCAATTCCATGGGCAGGGTTGGCTTTGTTTTTCAGTCTCATTTCCAGGGGCAAGTACACGTTCCAGCCTGGGCCCCCAGAGCAGAGTCCCGGGCGAGGACCGGGGAGGCGGGGAGCAGGAGTGAGGAGAGGGCCGTCCCACAGGGAAGGACTAGGGAGCGCGAGGAGGTGCCTGCCCACACTGATCACAGCCTCGTGGCCAAGCCCCGGAGCCCCAGCAGGCGCCTCAGCAGGCAGGTCGGCTCGACCACACTGGGCATCTCAGGACAGCCCGCGTGGAGGGACACTGCCCACGGTCACCCTTCCAAGGGAGGACGGGCAGGGACACAGTTTTGCCTGGCAGGCCCTAGTCTCCTGTGTCCCCATTCACGGACACTGGCCTCAACTGGAGTTAGAACACCCACGTCCCTGCTTCTACCGCCCAGCCCTCCTGCCGCCGCTCAGGAGGCCAGGCTGCGGACGTACAGCTAGGTGCCCTCTGAGCAGGCGGTGGCCGGAGCCTCACGGCAGTGGGGCCATGGGTCTGAGGGCCAGATCAGGAGGAAAGGGCACAGCTTAGGAACTGAACCATTCCCCACAAAGTTCACGTGAAGTCCTAATGCCCCAGGACCTCAGAACGTGACTGTATTTGCAAACAAGGCCTTTAAACTTGCGACTTGGTGGAAATGAAGCCAGTTGGTTGTCCCTGATCCATTCTGGCTGACGTCCTGATGACAGGAGACAGTTTGGACACACAGAGACACTGGGGACACGTGAGCACCGAGGAAAGGTCCCGCGAGGACAAGGCAGGAAGGCGGCCCCTGCCCGCCCACGAGAAAGGCCTCAGGAGAAACCAGCCCTGCCCTCTCCGAGGGCCCAGCATCAGCACTGGGAGCGGGTACATTTCCTTCGTCACATTTCCACAGCCCGGGGCTCCGGCACAGCAGCCCCAGCACACGAACGCAGCAGGTGTTTCTGATGCACCCACTTCCTAAAATTCCACCGAGAATTCTCCTGGAGGACAGGCTGGCTCTCGGGCCACTGTGACCAGGTGACCCGGGAGGCAAGTCCGCTGAGCGGCGGGCACATTCCTCTGTGAGTGAAGATCAGTGCCGGGGTGTGCTTCAGAACCCGAAACGCACGCGTCAGGACGCGCGGCCCGTTTTCACCGTCTTTCCCCCAGGAGGCAGCAGTCGCTGCGCGCGGCCCTAAATCCTTCATTCAGCTCACCGAGGACATGCAGGCCAGGGGTCAGCAGGTGCGCGACCAGCGTGAGCCCAGGAACCGAGCTGGGCGGGGCTTGTGCGCGAGGCTTCCCAAGGTCAAGTACTGAGGGCCTCAGACTACCTTCCCGGAAGTGTCAACGTGACGGTAAATTAACCTGAGGCCTATGTTTTCTTTTGCCCAGTTTCACGGGTTATTCCAGAAGCTGTTCCTTTAGGTTAGCACTTTTCCCCCCAAGAAACATCGCCTGGTGTCATTCATAATTATCACATTTCACTGAAATGCTCTCTTTCTGTTTGTTAATGGGTCTCGGTTTGCTCGTCAACACCTAACGTGCGCAGGGCCCGGGCTTTAAAGTGCAATGGACCTCATGGTGGTGGGCGGCGTCACGTTAAATAGCGTGCTCGTCCTAGACGCCCAGCGAATGCTCTCTCGTGCAGTTCCACAGCATTTACCTTTAGCTGTGCAAACCTAATGAAGAAAAAGGGAAAAAACAATGGAAGTGGCATGCTTTTTGATATTCCTAGAACATTTCATAATAACAGTAATTTTAAAAGAAGTTGAAGTGAAAGTGGATGCACAGCCTCTCAAAAAGTCCACTTGGTGACGGCCAGGGGGCTCAGCTGGCTGGGCATCATCCTGTGCACCGCAGGGGCGCAGGTTCAATCCCCAGTCACAGCGCATACGGGAGGCGACCAGTCAATGTTTCTCTCTCACACAGATGTTTCTCTCTCTTTCTCCTTCCCTTTCCCTTTAAAAATAAATAAATAAATCTTTTTAAAAAATTAAAAATGGAACTACCTTATGACTAAGCAATCCCACTTCTGGGAATATATGCAAAGAAACCT
>PVJI01026103.1:0-19455 GCA_004026765.1 Micronycteris hirsuta
TCCCTTCGCTCTGCTCCTTCTGGTTCACCAAACTTGATGAATGTATCTTCTTTAATTCCTTGGTTGTCGGACTTCCTCTCAATATGATTTTCTGTCAGATTTGGCTGCGTTTGGATGTATAGATTTCTTTTTTTTCCCCTTGTTTGGTTGTGCGAAGCGGTACGGTGCATTCACCTATGCCGCCATCTTAGGAAGTCTCGGCTAAAACAAAATTTTGCTCTATTCTTTTTTTATTCCTCTGGCATAGCCCCTAAATGAATAGGCCCCCCGGAGTTGACTCACTAAATCAAACATTAGGTCCTACACTTCCCAATGGAACACAAAACAAATGCCAAATTCTAAACTTTGGTAGATATTAAACATCTCGATTTTTATCACACATTAAAACTATTTCATTTAAACATTGTCATATCACCAATTTTTTAGCTTTATTAAGATATTACTGAAATACGACATATATGTAGGTTTAAGGTTTGCACATGATGATTCGATACATACATATTGTAAGATGATTACCACAACAATGCTACTAATATGTCTATCCCATCACATAACTACCATTTTTTTTGTGTGTGGTTATAACATTCAAGATCTACTCTCAAATTTCAAGTATAAAGTGCACTTCACCCATGATCATGGGTTTGAACACACTTGTCCACTTACATGTGGATTTTTTCAATAAATATATTGGAAAACATTTTGAAGATTTGATACATTTTTAAAAACTCACAAACCCTATAGCCTAGAAATATTTTAAAAATTTAAGAAAATATGTTATGAATGCATAAAGCATATTTAGATATTAGTCTATTTTATCATTTGTTACCATAACCTATACATCAACCTATTATAAAAAGTTAAAACCGATCAAAACTTATGCAACACCTAAGGACAGTACATGGTGCCATTTGCAGTCAAGAGAAATGTAAAGAAATGTTAAGATGCAGTATTAAATCATAAATTCATTAAATTAACAGAAGTACTTACTGTAATAATTTTGCAGCCACCTCCTTTGCAGTGAACTCAAGTGCCACACAAAAGTTATAGCTGGATTTTCCACGCAGGGAGCTTGAGACCCACCTCCTGCACGTTCAAGGCTCAACTGCAGTGTTACCCGTAGCCACATGCTTTGCATTAGCTCCACTTCTTCATCTTATAGTGGAAGTTTGTATCCTTTAACCAACATCTTTCCATTTCCCCACCCACCAGCCCGTGGCAACCACCATTCTACTCTCTCTATCTAATGTTCATCATTTTCAGTTTCTATAAATAAGTAGGAACATATAATATTTGTCTTTCTCTGTGTGACTTATTTCACTTAGCACAATGTCCTCATTCTTTTGCATATGAATAGCCAGTTTTCCCAACTTAATTTATCGAAGAGACTATCCATTACCCATTGAGTATTCTTGGATCCCTATCAAATACTAGTTGACTGCATATGCGTGGCTTTATTTCTAGGTTATCAGGTTGATTCCGCTGGCCGATGAGTCTGTCTTTATGCCAGTACCATATATTTTTTTATTACTATAGCTTTGCAATAAAATTTGAGATCAGGAATCATGATGTCTCCTTTTTTGTTATTTCTCAGATGTGCTTTGGCTATTCAGGGTCTTTTGTGATTCCAAACAAAGTATAGTATTATTTTTTCTACTTTTATGAAAAATGCTATTGAAATTTGGATAAGGCTTATATGAAATCTATAGATGGCCTTGTGTTGTATGGAAATTTTAACAATATTAATTCATCCCATCCATGAACAGATACCTTTCAATTTATTTGCCTTCTTCAATTACTTTTGTCAATGTCTTACAATTTTTAGTGTACATACCTTTTATCTCCTTGGTTAAATTTATTTCTTAGTATTTTATTAGTCTTGATGCTGTTGTAGGTGAGATTTTTTTCTTTATTTCTCTTCCTTTTTCTTTATTTTTCTTCTCTTTTCTTTACTTCTCTTTATTATTGGTATACAGAAATGCAACTAACTTTTGCATATTGATATTTTATCCTGCAGTTTTATTGACTTTGCTGATTTATTTTAATACTTTGTTGAGTCATTAGAATTTTCTATATGTAAATACCATCTAAAAACAAAATTTGACTTCTTCCATTCTGATTTCTATGCCTTTTATTTATTTTTTCTTGCCTAATTTCTCAGGCTGCAAAAACACCTAGTACTATATTGAATAGGTGTGGTGAGAGTAGGCAGGCTTATCTTACTCCTGATCTCAGAGGAACAGTTTAAACCTTGCACTGTTGAGTATATTAGCTGTGGGCTTGTTATATATAGACTTTATTATGTCATGGTATGTTCCTTCTATAGCTGATCTATTGAAAGTTTTCTTTCATTATAAATGGATTTGCATTTTGTCAAATGATTTTTCTGCATTTATTGAGATAATCATAAATTTTTTACCTTTCAGTTTATTAATATGATTATCCTATTTATTGATTTACATATATTGAATCATCCTTTCCTCTCAGGGATAAATCCTATTGATCAGAGTGTATATTCCTTTTAATGTGCTGTTCAATTCAATTTTGTGCTCTTGAATACTGTGGGCATTTTTCTTTTTGAGAATTTTTGCATCAATAGTTCAGGGGTACTAGGCAGTAGTTTTCTTTTCTTGTGTTTTTTTATCTGACTTTGGTGTTAGAAAAGCTGCGCTGGCCAGGAAGCTGAGTTGGTTAGAGTGTTGTCCTGATACACCAAGTTTGCAAGTTCAGTCTCTGGTCAGGACACATAGAAGAATCAACCTCTGAATGCATAATTAAGTAGAACAACAAATTGGCGTTTCTCTCCTGCTCACTCTCTCCCCACACTCTCCCTACCTAAAAATTAATAAATAAAAATTCTTTAAAAGGTGGCCTTGTAAAATAAGTTTCAGAGTGTACATTCCCCTTTAATTTTTTGAAAGATGTCATGAAGTCTTGACATTTATTCTTTAAATATATGTTAGAAAGCATCAGTAAAACAATTTTATCCTTGCTTTTTTTTTTTTCTATTTTGGAAAGTTTTTGATTACTGATTTGCTCTCCTAATTCATTATTGGTCTATTAAAATGTTCTGTTTCTTAATGATTAAATCTTGGTAATTTGTATAATACGTTTCTAGGAATTTATCCATTTCTTCTAGGTTATCTAATTTCTTGGCATATAATTGTTTGATGTAGTCTATTATGCACATTTGTATTTATGTGATGTCAGTTTTAATATCTCCCCTTTTAATTTTGATTTTATTTATTTGTGTCCTTTCTCTTTTTTCTTTGTAAGTCTAGTATAAAGGTTTGTCAGTTTTATCTTTTCAAAAAACCAACTCTCAGAGTGATATTCCTATCATTTTCCTATTCTATATTTCATTTATTTCTGCTCTGATCTTTGTTATCTTCTTCTCTGTGGTAACTTTGGGCTTAGTTTGGTCTTGTTTTTTAGTTTCTTCAGTTGCAAAGTTAGGGCATTTATTTGAATTTTGTTTTTTACTTTTTTTATTGACTTTTTTTTCATTTATTACTAAAAACATCCCTCCTTGAACTACTTTTGCTACATACCATATATTTTGGTGTATTATAATTCTATTTTTATTTATCTCAAGATATATTTTGATTTCTCTTTTGATTTCTTTTATGACCTATTAATTGTTCAGAACTGTGTTGTTTAATTTTCACATATTTGTAAATTTACAGTTTTCCTCCTGGTATTGATTTCTAATTTTATACCATTGTGTTTAGAAAAAATATTCAGTACAATTTAAATCCTTTCACACTTGGAAAGTCTTGTTTTGTGAGCTAATATATGATCTATCCTGGAGATTGTTGCATATCACAATATTAAAGTTTTCTTAATTAGACTATTTACTTTAACATTGTGTTTTATATCTTCTTATGTTTTCATGTTATTAATTGGCATCCTTCTATTTCTGCTTGAAAACTTCTTTTAGCATTTCTTGTAAGGCAGGTCTAGTCATGATAAACTCCCTCAGCATTTGTTTTGTGTGTGTGTGTGTGGGAAGTATTTATCTTTTATTTCTGAGAGACAGCTTTGATGTGTAAAATATTCTTGAATTGCTGTTTTATTTTTCTTTCATAACTTTTAATACAGTATTCTACTCATTCCTGGTCTATAAAGTTTCTAAGAAATCTTCTGAGAGTCTTATAACTAAGTGTTTTTTTTTTCTCTTGCTGCTTTTAAAATTCTCTTTCTTGATTTTAGATCGTTTTATTGTAGTATGTCTTGAAGAAAATTGTTTGGGGTTAAATATTTGGGATGACTTATTAGCTTCCAGAAACTGAGCATCTGAATTTCTATTGAGATTTCAGAACTCTGTCCCTTTCTTCCTCTCTTCTTCTAAAAACTCCAATAATGCATAGATTCTTTTCCCTAATAACATTGTAACGGGGCGGGGGGCAGGCCAGATGGATGGGCAGAGGTGAATGATGCCGAGAGAGCAGAAGCAGCATGAAAGGCTGTACTCCTCTAAATGAGGGAGAGGTTGCAAGAAACCCGGAGGTGGTGGATTGAAGCTGCAGGCAGGTGTAAGGCCGTTGCCTTCATCAGCAGGTGGAAAGGCCTACTATTTGTGTACTCAGGAACTAGCCTGGTACCTGGGCATTTGGGCAAGCTGGAGCCTGGGTTCACTGGGGTGGCCTGGTGCTTGAGTCAGTGGAGATAAGCCTGGAACCTAGGTCTGTGTGAGTGGACCCTGATACTGGGTCCGCAAGGGTGAATCAGGTGTCAAGGACCATTGTGATGGGGCCAATGGGTAGGTGTGCAGGGCTAGTCAGGTATTGGGATGGGCTGTGAGCCTGTTTTGCAGGAAGTGGCCTGTATGCTGAGACCCTGGGTTCTGAAGAAAGTCTGAAGCCTGGGGGCATGTGAGTCAGTTTGTAACCTGATACCTGGTTGGGGGATTGCCCTGGAGAGTGGGTCTGTGGAGGCCGGTTCAGCACTTGGGTAGTCTGGGAGCTTGGGTCTGTAGGAGGCATCCTCAAGGTTGGGGATGCAAGGGGTGTCCTGGTGCTGCGGTGAGCCAGAACCTTGGGTCCAGGAGTCTAGGGTCAAAGTTCACATAGGCTGGGAACCTGGGTCTTCTGGGGCCTGATGGGAGCTACTTGGGAGCACTTTGGGGCCACAGTTGAGGCCAGGAGAGTAAAGTGGGTGTCCAACTTCATCATGGACCTCAGTGGGCCACTCCAACACCAGGCTGACTCTCCTTGCTGGTGGGCTGGGTTCAAGGGAGGGTGATGACAATGATATGAATCCATCTTTTCTTTGCTACCTTTCCCATATCTTTTCTTATTTCTGTGCTTCACCTAGGCGCTGGAATCCTTTGCCTGCAATCTTTTGCTCTTCTTGAGGTATTTCCATGAGTGGATAGTTGTTCGAATTGATGTTTCTGGGAGGAGATGTGCACTTAAAGTCCTGTACTGTCATTTTTCTGGCATCAATTGTCGTAGTAATGCTACTCACAGGAAGACAGCTGCAGCTGCTTTCTTCCTCCCACATGTAAAGTTTTGTGCTGTAACCCCGGGAAGCTCTTGTCCTGAACTTGCACAGGGGCTTCTCTATCTTCCTACGCTGGACTCTATCCACATAAAATCGTTGTATAGATACTGATTTGACCAGGAAACCCAATTGCTAGTACAAGAGATTGTAACATAATTGGATATTTGGGTGTTTTCACAGAAATAGAATTCTTAATTGTGATCAGAACTACATTAATCCAGAGGCATCAATATTTTATGTTTCTTTTTATCTTTAGGGGAATTAGCCACAGAAATCAAACACACTCTTTTTGGATTATTACTAGTTATAAATGAGCTTTTAAATTTTTATCTCTTGGTTATATTAAAGTAGGATTTTTTAAATAAATGTACCCTCCAATTTCTGAGTAGCTTTCCTTATCTCACTAAGTAAATGTAGAGTTAAGAAGGAATAGCTAATTGCCAAATTACTGATTTATCCTTAATCTGGGGTATTATCTAGAAAAAATCATTGGGGTTCTAAGTGACCATCTTGGACCTGTTGGTGGGGGGGCAGCAAGTGATTGATTTCATTTGACTTGGTTTCTCATATCGCATGTTTAAACTTTGTTTTTAATGATTCTCTGGGATGGAACAGGGGGAGGAGAAGGAGGATTCTGTTTCAAAGATCTTGATCTTGATGAACTTGGAATTTGTTAACTATGTCAGAAGATGCTAAGGTCAAATTTTGTTCATGTTTTTCTTTCTTTTTAGTTCCTTTGGTGCTTTTATTCATGCAGTATGTGTTACTGATTTAAATTAGGATTAGCATAAAGTAATTTTGCACTACGAAAGTTATTGTCCTGTTAAAAGACTGCTCATTCTAACTTTATTTATTTTTCCAAGCAGGAAAATGTCCAGAAAACTAGTAATTTTTTTTGTTTTCTTTTCTTTTTTTTTAAGATTTTTTAAAATTTATTTTATTTTTAAGAGAGAGGGGAAGGGAGGGAGGAAGAGAGGGAGAGAAACAGCAATGTATGGTTGCCTCTCACATGGTCCTCACTGGGGACCTAACCTGCAACCCAGGCATGTGCCCTGACTGGGAATTGAACTGGTACCCTCTGGTTCCCAGCCCGCGCTCAATCCACTGAGCTGCACCAGCCAGGGCTGTTTGTTTTCTTTTCACTCTGTGCTTTTAGGAACTAAACTTCCTGTAAGTGCTTAATGTAAAGGTATTTTATTCATTAGTTTTTTCATCCTTTTTCTTTTCATCAAATTACCAGATTACCAGATTCAGAACCATTTAATGAAAAAAAGTGGGCCAGTTATCATTTGAGAGATCTGGCACCATTTTTTAAACATTAGTTTATAGTGGAGTTCAGTATCTAAAACCAGAATTAGTAGCCTTTGTTGAGAAATTGGTAGGATATAAAACTCTTCATAGTTTACATCTCATATATAGTTTCATTTTAGAATGCAGTCATTTTTCAGATATACATAATTTGAAATCAACCTTACCAAGCTCAGTGTTATTCCAACACAGTGGTTCTTAAACTTCCCTGTGCCTCAGAATCACCTGGAGGACTTATTAAATCCATACTTCATGCTTCACCCAAGAGTTTCTGTTTCAGAGATCTGAATGATGAATTGGTATATTTAACCAATTCTAGGTGACATTGATGCTGTTTCCAGTCTGGGAGAGTACCCTGAGCCCACTGTTCAACATTACCCTAATAGAAAGCATTAAGGTGATTTGAAAAGTTAGTGCAATGGTCAATAGTGTTTTCTCTGGAATAATTTCCTTAATAATTTTAAGGAAAAAAAAAAATTCAGTCTCCTCTTCCATTAGTTTCAGAGCCAATACTCACACAAATTTTTCTTTGGTTGTCTATTTCCCTAACTTGAAGTGTATTACTTGAGGACAAGAATTCTGTTTTGTTCACAATAACATTCTCAAGATGCATTGAATTTCAGCAGAGCATAATGTATAACAGGTTTATTGATATATTAGAGGAATTTAAAATGAAGGCATATTTTTTCTTTTACACTTTGCTTAGACAACATTTCACCATTTGGTATTGTCATTTGAATGCTAGAGTGATCTTAGAAAGTGTGATATGGAGCCAGAAAAGTAAAAGAAAAAAATGCAAAATCCAATCTGATGTCACTTAATATCTTAAAAGAGCCAAAGAAATAATTTAAAAACTCTGCCATATGAGGAAAGTTAGCTAATTTAAGAGTGGGCTGCCAATTCTTTAAATGAAAGAAAGAATTTAGTGAAGTGTGATTTGACTGTAGACCCAAAGCCAGATCCCACTTTATTTGCAGCTCTATCTGTCCTTAACGATCTCGAGAGTAATGTTGCCAGATGTCTGCATCTACAGTCTGACACCGGCCACAGTCTGTGGGTGAGAAACAACTCTGACTAACGAGGAAGGCCATTCTGAGAATTTGTCTTGAAAGGGAACTCCAAGTTATTTAGACTGACATAATTAGTTTCCTGAGTGGATTTTTTTTTCTTTACCTTGGGGAAAATGTAGAGTTAAATGGAGAAATAATGAACCAAATCAAATTTATAAATTTAATGTTTTGTGAAAAGGCATTACCTATGCATTCTTGATAGCTTAAGAACTTGTAATATTAAAGAGAATTTAGCCTAGTGAATTATTTAACAGATTTCAATTTTAGCATATGATTGAATGATGGATTTTGGTTGATTTTTTTTTCCAAGTTCCAAGAATCTGTCATATTTAAGGAGTACTGTGAGATTTAAGATAATGTAAGGTTTACTATATCTATAAATTTAATATATTGGTTGTGCAAGCATTATTAAACTATGTGGGTAAATTTTATTTGTTAGTCAAAAAATGTGAAATACTTAAAAAATAAAAATTCTGAAATTATAAAATCAGCGCAAATGTTTAAGAAAGGTGAATTGCTCAAGTTATGAAAGCCCTCTTAACAGTGATTTTTAAAAAAATAAATAAAATTTTAATTCACTGCTCCCAGTTTATAGCAGTTCAAATAAATCAAATTAGGCATTGGAAAATTCTCATTAACATAATTATTGTAGTGGATCTATTTAGTGTATGTTAAATTAGTATTCTCTTTAAATTTTTTTTATTAAGTCATTTTTATTGTTATTCTATTATAGTTGTCCCAATTCTTCCCTCTTTGCCTTCCAGTAAACATATTTCTTTCAAGTGTTTATGAAAAAGTAAAAAATGTTTGACCATTTTATTAGCTAACAGGATAAAAACTCAAATTCCTAAAGCAGAAATAATACTAACAAAATTATTTGAGTGATATGGAAAAATGGATTTCAATTAAAAATAAAATAACACTATATGGAAACTGTTAAAAAATATCTCAAATATTTAGTTAGAATTAACACAACACAAAATGAAGAGTATATAAGAAATCAAAACATTGAAACATAAGAACCAATGATTGGATAAAACAATTAGTTTAACATGATTTATTAAATAATAAAATTAATGTTTGAAAGTTCAAATTAAGTTTGACACTTCAGAAGTTATACCAATATAATTCTAAGGGCTAATAATTAATAAAGAGAATATAGACACTGATTATTAAAACATAAAAATGATATAAAATTGAACTTAACAAATTAAGAACTAGGTTTATGACTTTATACCTTTAATAAATTCAATGCTAATTTAAAAATTAAATTAATTGGTGAATAATGTTTTTGTGTATAAAAGTCACCCGTTAAGAATCCAAACACCTCACGCTTCTGGAAGTACAGCTGGTTACGGTGGTACAGGTTTGCCTGCCTGGAGCGCCCCCATGGCAGGAATTGCCTGGGTCCGTGGCCGAGTGTTTGGGAAACATTTCTAACTTCTGGCCCCTGGAAGACTGATCTGAAGAAGAGCCAGAGCCCAGCTGTAATGATGTAATATTGGCTCAGAACACACAGGCCTCAAGGTCCCTTTGGTCCTTGCTGACCTGCAGCTTAACTGAGTTGTTGTATATCTGTTAAAAAAGATGGGCTAACTTTCTCACATCTCAGCCATTTCTTTAACTCTTTGTCTAAATATATGTTTTTTAAATGATGTACTCACTGGAGGGCAGGTCACTAAGCAACATGTACCCGTCCCATAAAAAACAGCTATTATGATATTATACCCTTTCCAAATACATCCTTATTTTCTACTTCATGAAATCTAAAGCAATATGCCCCAGTTTTAGAATCTTTCATAATCTATCCAGTTACATATATGCTGTCTTAATTCCCTCCACCCTTCATCAAATATCACCAAGACACTCATGAACTTTCTCACTTTTTCGAGGACACACTTATTTATTATCTCCTCTGTGCTTTTGCTCTTCTAACTTAGAATTTCACGACCCGTTAGATTTGTTTATTGTAATCTCACTAAGTTTCCATGTTCTCCATAAAGACTCCCCTGATTCCCTAGGTCTCATGGAATTCTTCCTTCTTCGTGACCTTCTAGAACATTTCTCTCTAAGCCATGCAGTTTGGCACTGGTGTGTACTTCATAAATATTATACCACCACTGAATAGACTGCCATGGTACACAGTAATAGTTACCAAGGATGTTTATTAATCCCATAACACCTTTGCTTACTTCTTCCCTGAACATACACACACAAGCACGGTCTTACAAAACAGACCTTGGAATCCAGCACTGCAGAGAAAGGAGACAGTCCAGCACAAAGAAAAAGAAATGAAATTAATTTTTGCTTTTTTTTTAAGACACAAGGCCCAAATTGTTGTATAAGCCATAGATTTAGGGGGAAAATCTTTAATAACCAGTTTTATTTTTACTAAGGCATAGAGAGGGAATGAATGAAAAACTAAACTTGAATTCTCCCTGGACTTGGAGAGAAGGGACAATCAGAGAGAAAGTATAAAAGAACCCAAAATACAGTCTCGGGGGCTTGGGTGCCATGCCCGAGGGGACAGAGTGTGGGTACCAGTGAGTAGCGGTCAGCAGAAGGCAACTGTGGCACCCGAATCCAGGTGTAGAGAATGGCCGCCCCCAACCTATGGTCTCCCTGCTCCTGACTCCACGATGCAGGGCAAAAAAGCTGCTAAATGTTGTAAAGTAATCATTTAATAAAAAGTATTGTAAAGTATCATAAGGCAAAAATATTATGAAGAGACTCTAACACCTAGAAATAAGGATTTCTATAACAAGGAAAATTCTTAAAAGATGAGAAAATCCAGATCACCTTAAGTTTTGAAGAATACAAAAGAGGCAGATTAAGAATAAAAAAAGAGACAGATTCCATTTCATTGCGCACCTAAGATAGTGGATTGAAAATCAACGTTCTCTCTGGAATTTCTTGAATGCCTTGGTTTTAGAATATCTGGAATATTTTTTGATGGCAAGTGCCTCACAAACTGTCACCAAGTGTCGCCCAGATATGTCTAAGAGTTTCCTAGGGTTCTGTTACATGCATGCTGGGTGCAGTCTCTCTGCTTCTTCCCCTCCAGCTGTCTAATCAGGTAGCTCTCTCTGCAACTAATGATCCTCCTGGTGAGCATAATTATACTGTGCTGGTGACAGCAGCTGTGGGGGAGGGAACACTGTCCTCCTCTGTCCCAGATCCAATTAGGTCTGTGTCTAATTCACCCATAGTACTATTGACTTATAGGAATTTGTTGACATTTGACAATCTTGGAAAGGAAATAGAGTTCACAGTGTTGCTGGGGTTTTTTGGGGTTTTTTTTTTTTTTTTTTTTTTTTTGGCTCCATTGCTTTGTCATGCCCTTGCCTCTGCCTTCCTCTATAGATTGCCCACAAAAAGGCTTCTCCATGTCACGAGATGGTGGCTAGTCGTTTCCAGAGATGTGTGCTTTCTGGTTCACAACAAGGAGAGGTAGATAGCTTCTCTTTTTCTAACCACCAAACAGGAGTCCTGTGGTTCTTTCTGATTAGAACAATTCAGATCATATGTCCTTACCTGAACCAAACCTAATAACCAGAAGAATGTTACGGCCTATTGGCTTAGGCCTGGCTTACAAACCTATTCTTGAATCAGTATTTCTGACAAAAGGATGCCATCAAAATAGTTAAAATAGTTTAAGTCCATAAGGACCCACTCAGAAATCTAAGGGAGGATTAAATCCATTTCATCTATAAGGTTGCTATACCTGGAGAGAGAAAGCAATAGAAGGCGACCAGAGTTGCCCCCCATGCTTTATCTGGAATCTTAGAGGGGGGGCTCTGTCCCTGCCTGGCTCCGTGCCATCCCCAGACCAGCCTCCACATGGCCAAGGGTGGTCACTTCCTGCTGTTGCTCTCAGATTCACAGCGGTGAAGTCTACCTAGAGAGTTTACCTGAACAGCACTCTGACTCTGTCTCAGAGAAAGGGAAGATTTTTTTTCTTAAATCCCTATATAAGGTCAAGGTTTACCAAAGTCTCATGTGAATTTACACGTATTAGCAGAGTTTTCTGGTTTTTTTTTTGAGGCCACGTTATACTCTCTGACAGATTGACCTTGTTTATAGAATACATATATACATAAGATAAACACAAAACTATTACTGGGTTATTTAATTGTGGTCAATTTGGTACATGCAATAAGATTTGAAAATTGTGGAGAAGTCACATTATTTATATAATTGTTTCGTGGGTCTCTAGATGTTTAGGCTTCTTAAGAACAAAGGCTTTATCTTATAATTTTTTTTGGATTTTATTTTGACTATGGCAGTTTCATGAAGTTTAACCTAGTGTATTTCTTTCTGCAAAGCTGTAAACATTTTCCAAATATCATGAGCTCTTTGATGGCAGGAAATATGTGGACCTCACCTTTGTATATTTATAGAGCCTAGCCAACATCTGGAACAGAAGGTACACTCAATCAACATTTCTTTTAATGAATGAATGCCAAAGTTAAGTATTGATGAAATATCTGAAAAGCACAATAAATAAATTGATACACTGTAAGTCCTCACTTAACATTGTCTGTGACTTTAAGCACAACAACATATAACAAAATAAATTTTATTATAGGCACATTGATTTAAATGAGTTAAGTTCCTACAACATCTCATCGATGAAATGATGTTGAACGAAGTGAACAAAGCGCTGTATTTTATAGGTCAAATGGAGTGTACAAATTTCTCTAGAAATATGTGAGGTGACCTCATTCCTATCACTGAGATATAAAATAAACCACTGTTTAGGAAATGTTCCATTAAATCTGCTGCCCAGAAATCTTGAGTGTTTGGTAGCTGTTGATACATATCTCTAACAGTTGACTCTGGCACATTAAGCATAAATTTGTCTTTGAATATATATAGTTTCTACATATTCAAAAATCATAAGTGTTTCTTCTTTGAATGAATCATATGCATTTGGATTAATCATTTTATTACCAGGGGTGACAATCATTTTATGAACAGGGGTGATAAAATAATTTTTATCACCTGGTAGGTCCAATTCCCGTCTTCTTCCTTCCTACTTATAATCCACTCCAATTATTATTTTGTACTAAATATACAGTAAATCAGTGCTGTTTTCCAGAAAACAGTTGTCTTTTTTAAAATTAGAAATTAGAATTGCATTTTGCCAAATGAAAGATATATTTGTTGTTGTTGTTTTTCTAACAGACACAATCTCTTTCAAACTAAAACATTGGTCTAAAATTTCATAATGGTTACTAAATAATTTAAAAGTTATTTCTTTGTGAACCCCAGTTAGTTACATGAAATGACCATCTAATATCCAGAATAGTGAATTATTAGACATATCCATATGGCTAATTATTAGGAAAAATATATTATTTTAAAATTTCAAAATAAAAAATCTTATGTTTATATTTATAAAAATATTTGAAATTTATAAAACTCTTACATATATTATTTCCCTCAAACCTTCCAACAAATTTATTAATTAAAGTATTGCATAGTTAGTATCAGAGAATGAAAATGTAACTCATTGTGTGACCTGCAATGACCTTGTTAATTGAATAAGGTCATGAACACATACTATTAACATTTTCAGGGTCTAGAACATTGTCTGGCATAGAATAAGTGGACAACTAATGAATATTATTCACAATGAATTATCAAATGTCACACAGCTAGAAACAGAAGTTAAAGTGAAACCTGCTAAATTCAATGTGTATGCTACTACATCAAATTGACATCATCATTTTGCCTTCTTTTAACTTTAAGAGAGGTACGTACCCAAAAAATGTTACTTAAGGTTAACTGTCGCTAAGTCATTCACCATTTAAGCACAGAGCTGAAATGTCAACATAGGGTAAATTGAATTTAGTTCAAATCAACCCTGTTGAGTGCCTAATATATAAAGACTATGTATTAAGGGCTGGAAAGATAAAGATGAGTGAGATGTCTCTGTCCTCAAGAAAATTATAGACTAATAAAGGAGAGAGACAATGTAAACATAATTTAGCTGGTAAGTACTATGATCAAAGTGTGTTTAGGGAGATAAATTAAAAGTATAACAGGTGGAACTGTGCTAAGAATGTGAAAATAATAAAAGTAGTGTAGTAATTAGGCTGGGCTAGATTATGCTGCAGTAACAAAAAGTACTAAAATCTTTTCTTTTTTTTTTTAATTGTTGTTCAAGTACAGTGGTCTTTCCCAATGTTCATAGCAGCACAATTTACAATAGCCAAGTGTTGAAAGCAACCTAAGTGCCCATCAGTAAATGAGTGGATCCAAAAAAAGTATTAAAATCTTAATCATTTAAAATAGCAAACTTTGTTTCTTGCTCATGCTATATGACTAACACAGCTGTTCACATTGTTTTCACTCCGGATTGAAACTGATCAATGAGCTGCCATCTTGATCATTATTGGTTGCCTAAGCAGAAAGAGGAAGAGTTCTGGAAAGTCTCATCTTAGCCATTAAGTGTCATTGGTAAGAAAGAGCCATGTGGGAACACCCAAGCACAAGATGACCAGAAAGTGTATTCCTGTCCTGTGCATGGAGTGCAGAGAACTCTTTAACCAGCAATGCTAATGATTAAAGACTAAAATGAGAATTAGTATATTCTAACTAGTGTTTAATGCAGACATTTCTAAAATAGGCCCCTTACCTTGGCCTCTTAAATTATACTCTCTAATCCATGATAGAGCAAAAGTAAAAGAAATACATAAGCTATAAATATGTATAGATGCCTGCAACATGGGAACTAAAGAAACTAGGGGTCCCTAATCAGGCAGTTACCCTGCCAAACCAGTATTTACAACGCCAGCTTCTCTTAGCGAGAGTCCTTTTCACCCAGTGCACTCAAAGACTCCAGTTATTGTTTTGTTCCAAAGCAGCAATAAATAAACAGTGCAGCCCAGTTATTATTTAGAGTTGCCATGTTTTACAGCCTGAAAGTTAGAGTCAGTAGTCCTGCGATCTCCAAGGAAATGAGTCACCAAAGCTTGGAGGGCAATACCCTGGTTCCTCTAGCAATATTGCAAGGGCTGTAACGATGACGGAATGCAGAGCCGGTGATCTCCTCTGATGCTGTTGGGGGAAAACACCTGACGCATTTTTGCTGATAATGATCAGAAGGAGAGGAACCTGTGGAGTTTGTATATGACTCAGACTCTCCAAACTATAGGGTATGTATTTCAAGCAATAATAAACATCAATTTTTTTTTCTGGGTACAGCGAAATTTACCCACTGAAGTTGATTATGCTTGACAAGGGAGGGCTCCCTAAGCTCCTCCCCTTCTTCAGGGAGTCTGGGATGGGAACGGTGGAGGTCAGGAGATTCTCGGAGTGCTGGGAGATTGATCTGGGGCAAGGGCTCCCCAGCAGCTGAGGACCTCTGTCCCTCTTGCTGGGGCTGGTGGTCCGAGGGGCTCTTACTCCTTTGTCATACCAGGAAATGAGCTTGACAAAGTGGTCACTGAGGGCAATGTCAGTTGCAACATTGAAAGTGGAGGCCTGGGTATCACTGTTAAAGTTACAGGAAACGACCTGGTCCTCAGTACAGCCCAGGATGCCCTTGAGGCATGCTTCACTACCTTCTTGATGTCACCATATTTGTCAGCTTTCTCCAGGCAGCAGGTCAGATCCATAGCTGACAAATTGAGGATGGGGACATGGAAGGCCATACCAGTGAGCTTCCCAGTCAGCTCAGGGATGACCTTATCCATATCCTTGGCAGTGCCAGTAGTAGCAGGGAGGATGCTCTGGGCAGCCCCTTGACCAGCACTCCCTAGCTTCCCAGAGGTGACATCTGTGGTCTTCTGGGTGGCAGTAATGGCATGCACTGTGGTCATGGGTCCCTCCATGATGGCAAAGTTGTCATGGATGCCTTTGGCCAGTGGGGGCCAAGCAGTTGGTAGTGCAGAAGGCGTTGATGACAATCTTGAGGGAGTTGTCATACTTGTCATGGTTCACACCAGTCACAGACATGGGGGCATCTGCAGAAGGTGCAGATATGGTGACCTCTTGGCTCCACCCTTCAGTGAGCCCCAGCCTTCTCCATGGTGGTGAAGATACCAGTGGACTCTACAGCATATTCAGCACCAGCATCACCCTATTTGATGGTGGGATTTCGCTCCTAGAATTTGGAGATGGATTTTCCATTGATGACAAGCTTCCTGTTCTTAGCCTCGACTGTGCCTTTGAACTTGCCATGAGTAGAGTCATACTGGAACATGTAGACCATGTAGTTGAGGTCAGTGAAGGGGTCATTAGTGATGACAATGTCCCCTTTGCCAGAATTAAAAGTTGCCCTGGTGGCCAGGCACCCAATATGGCCAAATCTGTTTGCTCTGACTTTCACCATCATGTGTCAGGGTTGTGGTTGGCAGCTGAGCAGGAAGATGTGGCTGTCCATCCAACAGGAGGACAGAGAGTCAATATCAAATATTTTTATTTAATGGCATTGTTGTCCAACTTAACATGAATCTAACTGTGATTTAATTCTCTTTTCTTTATTATTTAAAAGCTGAAAAATAGCTTGGTTGTGGAAGATCTTCTGGACTGCTGAAGAAATAAAAATGGAATCTAAAACCAAAAACTTACACAATGAATGTATGTATTGTGGAGGTAGTTAGTTTAATCATATAAACAAAGTAAGTCACAAAAGATTCTGTTGAATTTTTTCTTTTTTACTTACAAATTTACTCTTCTAGACTGTCAACGAGATAACATCAATCTGCTTGTTTTGCACTAATAATTTCCTAGATTTTAAATTTCACCATTAGCTCCCAAGAAGAAAAAAAAAAAAACCCAACAGGATCATTGAATTCTGCAGTATACATGGATCCTGATGGCTTCTTTTAATTCACTATAATACATTTTTATTTTTATTTTATTTTCTATTTTTTGAGTTTTTATGGTTGTTCAAGTATAGTTGTCTCCATTTTTCCCCTAGCACTCTTCCCTCACCCCGCCCATCCTTATCTCCTCCCTTTGATCCTAGCCCCCTTGACTTTGTCCACGTGTCCTTAATACATATTCCTTGGTGACCCTTCCCCTTTTCCCCCTGTTATCCCTCCCTGCTCCCCTCTTATTACTGCCAGTTTGTTCTTTATTTCCATGTCTCTGGTTCTATTTAAGTGGACAAGACTCTGACAGCTCAAAGACTCTGCATTCTTTAACATGTTGACTTTGCTACTCTGTATATTGTAGATATACTCTATATCTCTATATATACTGTAATATGCTCTGTATATTAATTTTCCTTAAAATATATCATATTTCTCTGAGCATTTATTTGCTTTTCATATGATGGCTGCCTAGCTAAGGCTTATGAACCAGGTGCCATATAAAAGTGTGTTAAAAGTAGATAAGGCAACTTACCCTGCCCACTAAGTAGAGATGTCTCATTTTACCACTGACTGTAGCACTATGCAGCTGTGGCAGTAGGAAG
Organism: Micronycteris hirsuta; assembly: GCA_004026765.1. Lineage (NCBI taxonomy): Eukaryota > Metazoa > Chordata > Mammalia > Chiroptera > Phyllostomidae > Micronycteris > Micronycteris hirsuta. Next base: position 17,311 of record PVJI01026103.1, read on the forward strand.
ATAATCAGAGCTGGAGCAGGGAGAAATTTAAAATATGATGGCTGATGCAGAGGGTCACCTCTCCATTGCTCAGCTTGGCTGGGTCAAAATAAACAGGGATTTGTAGTATTTACTCTTCCCTGGCTCTATTCATTGATTTCACATTAATAATTGAGCTTTACAACATGAAGGGTGGGCTGTGTCTAGGGAAGAGCAGAATTACAGTTAAAGGCAGAAAGACTATATTACTTTCTTAATGATTCTCCATCTAGAATGCATTGTTGCCTAGTTCTCTAGGTCACCTATTACTTAGCACCTGTTGAATGCACATTATTGTACGCGATATAATAAAGTTTAGAAAGTTTGGAGAAGACACCGTCCTTGCCCCTGGAGTTTATAATGTAGAGGAATTGGTCTTCATTACGATCATATCTGTTACGCTGTAATCATTTTCCATGTGCAGAGAAATGTTAAAGATTACAAGTGGTTGCCTTGGAGTGTAAGTGTTCAGAATAGGCTATTTGGAGTAAGTAAGTGTAGAGAAAATCTTTAGTGAAGTGGTCAGCCTGGGTGAGGGATAGGAAGGAAGGATCATTACAGGGAAATTACTACAGTTGGAGGTAGTGAACAGGAGAAATGTATAAGCACTGTTGAGATGGTTTTCCTGCTGAGGGGGAAGAGCCATTAACAAAGAACTTTAAAAGTGTTTAGAATAGAGCAAAATGGAAAAATGGCAATGAAAATATAATCCCATATCACCTAAAATAATGCAATTAAAATTGCATTCTATAGAAATAAATGTGTGCTGATTATAGTGGAATGAGCTACTGGTGATGTGTACATGAAGTAACAACTTTAGAATGACAATTAATAAGAAAATTATGCTATAAATGAGGAAGATATAAAGACTACAGTTTGTAGTTATTCGGCATGAGCTAGCGTGGTAGTCGGTTGTGAAAACAGAGGACAAGAAGAGTTCAGTTGTTTGGTAGTTAAAGGAATAGTCTGTGGACTTGATCAGTTTGATAGAATGAGAGTGTTGGGAGTAGATTTATTAGGTGATAATTGTGACAATAAAGAAATAAGTACAAAATACAGATTTGTCTGAGAAAATAATGAGTTCGGTGTTCGATTCTCCAAGTCCCATCTATAGGGAATTAAAATACCAGATCGAAAAGATGATGATCAGCCATGACTGGAATTGCAGATCTTGTTCAGAGGTAGGAGTTGAACCAAAACAAATGGATGAGTTCTTTATGAGTAAAAATAGAAGCAGAAGAACATTAAAGAATGAGATAATAGGAAGTGGGAGGAAACGTGGGATGGTGAAGTATCGGAATTGAAATCAAGTAGGGGGTACCCACCGGTGCCTAATATGAGAGAGAAGCTGCGGTGGGGAACAGCTGTGAAAAGAGAAGAGTTTTAATGGAGAGGAAAAAGAAAAAAGAGTTTCTCTGGGAGAAGAGAACTGGTGAATCCTTTCAGCAGAGCGGTAGCAATAGAAGATGCCAAGTTGAGAGGATTAAGGAAGGACAGATTGGTGCGGAGAAGTGGCAGCAGAATGTTCAATCATTAAATGCAAGGAGAAAACAGGCTTTCCTAGGAGTAGCAAGTGTTAGCATTACCTAGTTGGTAACTTAAGTAAAGCTTTGGGAAATCTGAATATTTAAATTTATAGCAGGAACTAACTATATAAAGATGAAATGCTAGGGGATGGGATAAAAATGGGATGCAAGTGAAATACATATGTGTACATATTTTATTTACATACATGTATAAGCTTGGGTAATATACAGTTAATCAGGGGGGAAAAAACCGTTAGTTCAAAGGCAGCATCAGATTTATCTTAGAAAAGATTACTTTTCGTTTTATTTTCTCAAAATAACCTATAGATAGATCCATATTAGTTCTGTAATGATACCGATCACTACAGAACGTTGCTAGAATTATAAGAGTTATACAAAAGGAGATAAGTTGCTCTGCATAAAAATGTTTTATTTATGGAGGTAGACAAAAGGAAATGGGGAGGGAGCCCAGAAATGGAGTGAGGCCGGACTCTGGGATAAATTTGGAGATGGACCCCGAAGAGCAGGTGTTGAGGATGAGAAGGAAGAGTTAGACGGCAGGATCCTCACGTGGATGAGAATGGCGGGGGGGGGGGGGGGT
>PVJI01026104.1:0-19414 GCA_004026765.1 Micronycteris hirsuta
AGAGTCTAGGAGTCCCCTGGAATTCTGTAGAACTATCATGAGTATATTTGTGGTTGTTAATTATTTTTTTTCTTGGGAGGGGGACCCATAGCATTCATTAGATTCTAAAAGAGGTCCATGATCCAGAAAAATGTCAAGAACACTTCATGTGCTGTCTCTGCATCTTAAGACAGACCGTGATTAGTTTTCAGGAAAAAGTAAATTGTGGGCAGAGAGAATGGTGAAGTGAGAGGCAGGACAGTCAAGAGGAGGTTGCCGGATGACTTCCAGCCAAGATGGTGGTGTAGGTAGATACACTTTGCATCCTCACACGATCCAAAGAAGGACAACAACACATTTGAAAACAAGGTAACTGCTGCGCTAAGACAAGACTATATAGCCCAAATGAAAGAACAGATCAAAACTCCAAAAATAGAACTAAAGGATTAAGAGATAGCCACTTATCAGAGGCAGAGTTCAAAACACTGGTAGTCAGGATGCTTACAGAAATGGTTGAGTGTGGTCACAAAAATATAGGAAAAGGTGAAGGCTATGAAAAGTGAAATGAAGAGAAATGGTCAGGGATCCAACTACAGGTGGAGGTAAGGAAACACTCAAATCAAAGATTTAGATCAGAAGGAAGAAATAACCATTCAATTAGAACAGAATGAAGACACAGAATTCAAAAAAAAATGAGGAAAGGCTGAGGAACATCTGGGACAAGTTTAAACGCTCCAACCCCTGAATCATAGGGGTGCCAGGAGGAGAAGAGGAAGAGCAAGAAGAAGAAAATTTATTTGAAAAAATAATGAAGGCAATATTCCCCAATCTGGCAAAGGAAATAGACTTCTAGGAAGTTCAGAAAGCTCAGAGAGTCCCAAAGAAGTTGGACCCTAGGAAGCACACACAAAGGCACACCATAATTACATTACTCAAGATGAAAGATAAAGAGAGAAACTTTTATATATATGTATTTTTTAATTACTTTACTGTTGTTCAATTACAGTTGTCTGAACCCTCTCCCCTTACCTTCACCCATCCCCTCCAAACCCACCTCCCTCTCCTGCTTCCACCCTCCTCCTTTGTTCTGTCCATGTGTCCTCTATAGTGGTTCCTGAAAACCCTTCTCCCCCCTCCCCTCTGGCTATTGTTAGATTGTTCTTAAAATCAATGTCTCTGGTTATGTTTTTCTTGCTTTTTTCTTTTGTTTATTATGTTCAAGTTAAAGGTGAGATCATATGGTATTTGTCTCTCACCGTCTGGATTATTCCGCTTAGTATAATGCTCTCCAGTTGCATCCATGCTGGCGCAAAGGGTATAAGATCCTTCTTTCTCTCTGCTGCGTAGAATTCCATCGCCTAAACGTACCATAGTTTCTTGATCCATTCATTTACTGATGGGCACTTGGGTTGTTGCTTCCAGCACTTGGCTATTGTAAATTGTGCTGCTATAAACATTGGGGTGCATAGGTTCTTTTGGTTTGGTGTTTCAGGGCTCTTAGGGTATAATCCCAGCAGTGGAATTACTGGGTTAAAAGGCAGTTCCATTTTCAGTTTTCTGAGGAAATTCCATACTGTTTTCCACAGTGGCTGTACCAGGCTGCGTTCCCACCAACATTGCACTAGGGTTCCCTTTTCTACACATCCCCTCCAACACTTATCTGTTGCTTTGTTTATGATGGCCATTCTGACTGGTATGAGGTGGTATCTCACTGTGGTTTTAATTTGCATCTCTGTGATGGCTAGTGATGCTGAGCATCTTTTCATGTCTCTGGGCCCTCTGTATGTCCTCCTTGGAGAAGTGTCTGTTCAAGTCCTTTACCCATTTTTTAATTGTTTGGGGTTTTTTTGGGGTCTTCCTGGAGTGGAGTTGTATGAGTTCTTTATCTATTTTGTATATCAAACCCTTGTCTGAGGTATCATTGGCAAATATGTTTTCCCATACAGTTGTTTCTCTTTTTATTTTAATACTGTTTTCTTTAGCCATGCAGAAGCTTTCTATTTTGAGGAGGTCCCATTTGTTTTTCTTTCCTTTATGTCCCTTGCTCTAGGGGACATATCTGTGAAGATGCTGCTGCGTGGGATGTCTGAGATTTTCCTACCAAAGTTTTCCTCTAGGACTATTATGGTGTCATGACTTCTATTTAGGTCATTTATCCACCTTGAATTTATTTTTGTGTATGGTGTAAGTTGGTGCTCGAGTTTCATTTTTTTACATGTAGCTGTACAGATTTCCCAACACCATTTTTGCAAGAGGCTATTTTTACTCCATTTTATGCTTCTGCCCCCTTTGTTGAAGATTAATTGACCATAGAGACTTGGGTTTATTTCTGGGCTCTCTATTCTGTTCCAATGGTCTATCTGTCTGTTTTTATGCCAGTACCAGGCTGTTTTGATTACAGTGGCCTTGTAAATCAGTTTGATATCAAGTATTGTGATGCCTCCTACTTTGCTCTTCTTTCTTAAAATTGTAGCTGATATTCGAGGTTGTTCATGGTTCCATATACATTTTTGAAGTGTTTGTTCTATATCTGTGAAATATGCCATTTGTCCTTTGATAGGGATTGCATTGAATCTATAAATTGCTTTCGGTAGTATGGACACTTTGATGATGTCGATTCTTCCAATCCATGAGCAAGGTATATGCTTCCATTTGTTTGTGTCTTCCATGATTTCTTTCTTCAGTGTTGTGTAGTTTTCTGAGTACAGGTCTTTTACCTCCTTGGTTAGGTTTATTCCCAGGTGTTTTATTTTTTTTTTTGTTACTATCTCAAATGGGATTTTTGCCCTGATTTCTGCTTCTGATGTTTCATTTTTGGTATACAAAAATGCCTTTGATTTCTGGATATTGACTTTGTATCCCGCTGTTTTGCCGAATTCAATTATTAGGTCAAGTAGCTTTTTGGCAGAGTCTATAGGATTTTCTACGTACACTATCATGTCATCTGCAAACAATGACAGTTTTGTTTCCTCCTTTGCAATTTGGATGCCTTTTATTTCTTTTTCTTGTCGATTGCTGTGGCTAAAACTTGCAGTACGATGTTGAATAGAAGTGGTGATAGTGGACAACCTTGTCTTGTTCCTGATCTTAGTGGGAAAGATTTTAGTTTTTGCCCATTTAGTTTTTGCCCATGACATTGGCTGTAGGTTTCTCATATATGGCCTTTATTATGTTGAGGAATGCTCCCTCTATTCCCATTTGGCTGAGTGTCTTTATCATAAATGGGTGCTGTACCTTATCAGATGCTTTTTCTGCATCTATTGATATGATCATGTGATTTTTGTCTTTGCTTTTGTTTATGTGATGTATTCTGTTTATTGATTTGTGAATATTGTACCATCCTTGCATCCCTGGGTTGAATCCCACTTGGTCATAGTGTATAATCTTTTGAATGTATTGCTGGATGTGGTTTGCCAGTATTTTATTGAGGATTTTAGCGTCTATGTTCATCAGTGATATTGGCCTGAAGTTTTCTTTCTTTGTTGTGTCTTTATTTGGTTTTAGGATTAGGATGATGCTAGCTTCATACAAAGAGTTTGGGAGCCTTCCATCATTTTGGATTTTTTGGAATGGTCTGTGAAGGATAGGGGTTAGTTCTTCCTTAAATGCTTTGTAGAATTCTCCTGTGAAACCATCTGGCCCAGGGCTTTTGTGTGTCAGGAGGTTTTTGATTACTGCTTCAATTTCATCTGCTGTTTTTGGTCAGTTCAGGCTTTCTGCTTCTTCTTCATTGAGTTTTGGAAGATTATATTTTTCTAGAAATTTGTCCATTTCACCTAGGTTTTCATATTTCTTGGCATCTTGTAGTAGTTTCTTACAATCCTTTGTATTTCTGTGGCATCAGTTGTAATCTCTCCTCTTTCATTTCTGATTATGTTTATTTGGGTCTTCTCTCTTTTTTTCTTGATGAATATGCTTAAAGGCTTGTCGATTTTGTTTATCTTTTCAGAGAACCAGCTCCTGGATTCATTGATCCTTAGAATTGTGCTTTTAGTCTCTATGTCATTTAATTCTGCTCTGATCTTGGTTATTTCCTTCCTTCTACTTGCTCTGGGCTGTCTCTATTGTTGTTCCTTGAGTTCTTGTAGGCATAGGATTAGGTTGTTTGTTTGAAATGTTTCTTTTTTTTTTTTAAGGTAGGCCTATATTGCTATGAACTTCCCTGTCAGGACTGCCTTCACTGTGTCCCATAAGTTTTGGGTTGTTGTAAGTTCATTTTCTTTTGTTTGGATAAAGTTTTTTTATTTCTTACCTAATCTAATTCTTGACCTATTCATTGTTTAATGGCATGATATTCAATCTCCATCGAGTGTTTTGGGATTTTTTCCTTTGGGTTGGTGTCTAATTTCAGTCCCTTGTTGTCAGAGAAAATACTTGATATGATTTCAATTTTCTTGAATTTGTTGAGGCTTTTTTTAAAAAAGATTTTATTTATTCATTTATTTTTAGACAGAAGGGAAGGGAGGGATTAAGAGAGGGAGAGAAACTTCATTGTGTGGTTGCCTCTCACGTGGCCCCCACTGGGGACCTGACCTACAATCCAGGCATGTTCCCTGACTGGGAATCGAACTGGCGACCTTCTGGTTCTCAGCCTAGGCTGAATCCCCTGAGCTACATCAGCCAGGGCTGTTGAGGCTTGTTTTGTGTCCTATCATATGGTCTATCTTTGAAAATGTTCCGTGTGCATTTGAAAAGAATGTGTATTTAGCTTCTTTGGGGTGAAAGGCTCTCTATATATCAGTTAAGTCCATTTCATCCAGGGCATTGTTCAACACCACAATATCTTTGTTGATATTTTGTTTGGAAGATCTGTCCATTTTTGACAGTGGGGTATTGTGTTGCTGTCAATGTCTTTCTTGAAGTCCTCCAAGATTTTCTTTATGTATTTGGGTGCTCCTATGTTGGGTACATATATATTTACAATGTTTCTATCTTCCTGGGGATTCTTCCCTTGAGTATTATGAAGATAAGGAGAGAATCTTAAAAGCAGCAAGAAAAGAGAGTTACCTACAAAGGAGTTCCTATAAGGCTATCAGCTAATTTCTCCAAAGAAACCTAGCAGGCAAGAAGGGGCTGGAAAAAAGTATTCAAAGTCATGAGGGCAGCAACCTACATCCAAGATTACTCTATCCAGCAAAGCTATCATTTAGAATGGAAGGGCAGATAAAGTGCTTCCCAGACAAGGTCAAGTTAAAGGAGTTCATCATCACCCAGCCCTTATTATATGACATGTTAAAGGGACTCATCTAACAAAAAGATGATGATCAAAAATATGAACAGTAAAATGACAACAAACTCACAACTATCAACAACTGAACCTTAAAAAAAAAAAGAAAAACCAAAACAAACTAAGCAAACAACTAGAACAGGAACAGAATCACAGAAATGGAGATCACATGGAGGGTTATCAATGAGGAGGAGGCAGGGGAGAATGGGGGAAAAGGTATAGGGAATAAGAAGCATAAATTGCAGGTGCATAATAGACAGGGGGAGGTTAAGAATAGTATAGGAAACGGAGAAGGCAATAAACTTGTATGTATGACCCATGGACATGAACTAAGGAGGGGAGAATAGGGGTGGGAGGGTTCTGTAGGGTAGTGGGGAGTAAAGGAGGGAAATGGGAAAATTGTAAGAGCATAATCAATAAAATATATTTTAAAAAATTAAATGAAAAAAGGGGAGGTTGCCCTCTCCTCTCTCCTGGCTAAGTAGATGAGATAACCACAATCTCCTCTTGGGGGGGGGTGTGCAGTGGGGCAGCCCTAGCACACTTTCAAGTGGTCTTTGGGAAATATAGTTGAAAGAAAGGAGGAAATCAACATTTATTTTATTTTATTTTATTTTATTTTAATGCAATTGTGAATGGATTGTTCTCTTAGGTTCCCTTTCTTATAGTTAGTTACTGGTGTATAAAATGCAACTGATTTCTGAATAGTTATTTTATATGCTGATACTCTAGCGAATTCATTGATCAGTTTTACATTTTGGGTTGAATCCTTATTGTTGTCTACATAGAGTAGTGTGTTGCTTGCAAATAATGACAGTTTTTTTCTTCCTTTCCATTTGAATGCCTTTTATTTCTTTTTCCTGTTTGATTGCTGTGGCTAGTACTATGTTGCTAAGAGTGGTGAAAGTGGACATCCCTGTCTTGCTCCTGATCTTTGAGTTATTTCCCCACTGAATTTGATGTTAGCTCTGTGCTTGTCCTATTGGCCTTCAGTATGTGGTAGTATGTTCCTTCTATTCCCACTTTGCTGAGAGTTTTTCATAACTGTTGGCGGATTTTATCACAACTTTTTTGCATCTACTAATATGATCATATGACTTTTATTTTTTATTTTCTTCATGTTAATTGATTTGTGGATAATTTGCATCTGCCTTTGGGGCCTTGATAGTTTTCCAATATTTAATTTTTTTCTCATAAAATTAATAATAACAACTATGTTTTCTTTATATTGTATAATAAGATGCGTCAACATTGAAAAGAGCTCCATAAATGTTTCCCAAGTAAGGAATCTATATGATGCTACAAAAGGGGGAAAGATCCCTTCAAAGTTGAAGATAAACTCATGTATTCTAATATCAGAGAACAGGAAAAGCTCATTAATAGGTTTCAGATTTCACGCTACAACTAACCTTTAAGAAACCCCTTTTTTTGTTGCGTTTCATTGTAGTAGTAAAGAAGACTATGCACAAGTATTTTTAAAGCTAATAAAATATTTTCCCGTTTTCCAACTACACAGCTGAGTACGGCTGTAATTCTTCACATGCTCCGTCAAAACAACACATTGCCACAGACTGAATGTGGAAGCAGAAATAAAAATTGAGCCATCTTCTATTAAGACATTAAAAGACTTGCAGAAATATACCAGTGGTTCTTGCCAGGGTGATGTTGTCCTCGTCCACCACCCAGGTGACATGAGGAATTTCTTGGCTGTCTGAACTGGGAGCAGAAAGTGCCACCAGCATCTGGTGGGGAGAGGCCAGAGATGCTGCTAAACACCCTGCAATGCACAGCACAGCCCACAGCAAAGAATGATCTGGTCCAAGCTTTCGATAGTGCCAAGGCTGAGAAACCCTGATACAAAACAATGCCACTCTTACTAAGTTTTTTGTTTCAAAAATATTGGCATTAGCATGTAATGGGCGTGTTATTTTTAAGGGACTTTAGAGTTTTCTAATTTCATAGTTTTAATTTATAATTTAGTAACTACTAATAGATGTAACCCACATAAACAAAAGCTTGTTGGTGTCCTCAATGACTGGTAAGATTAGAAAGGGTTTCTGAGACTAAAAAGTTTCAGAACTCCTGGTATAGACAGTAGAGAGTATAGATGCCAAAACTAAATTTGCTGAGCAGTCCTACATGGTGGCCACTCTAAAGAAGAGACCATTTCACGGCAGGTGTACCCAAGGGCATGCAGTTTCTTCTCAAGAAAGGGAGGTCTAGAGTGAGGCAAAGTTAAGCGTCAGTGTGCAGAGTAAGAAATACCAGTTTAAGCCTCTTGTTAGGGTTTCTGATCACTGTTAGGAATGCCACCATGACTAAAATGCAGTCACTGTTCCCAAACAGCCTACCATCTAGAAGAGAAGAGAGACACAGTATCTGAAATTTTCATTGAAATATGGGTAGGAAGAAGGGAAATCTATGCATGGGGTATGTGAGATCAGTGGGGATGACCCTTAAGTTAGTGTGGGGGGTGAGGGAGGTCGAGTCAGACAGGGTTCCTTGGAGGAAGGGACATCTGAGTTGAGTTTTGAAGAATGAGCAGGAATTTGGTCACTGAGGGTGGGAGGGACACTGGAGGAGAAGGCAGTGTTCCAGGTGGTGGGAATAGCATAAGCAAAGGCACAGAGTTATGGAACAGCATGATAGATTTGGAGAAGATATGAAGGGATGTAGAGAAAGTGAAAAATATACTAGATATGCACACCAGCAAAAGAAATGTAATGCCCCCAGTAAAATCAAGATGTTCTAAAATTAAGAAATAGCAGCTCTGATAACATCTGAATTATCTCTATTTTTCAAAGGCTGGTTTGTAATTTAGGTATACTGATACAAAGAACCTAGTTGGGAAACAAAAATGAGACTTTGCTCGCTTACCCTGATACAATGTGAAATGCTGCAGCCACTCCTCCCCATGCTGCTGTTCTCTGTCTCACACTGTCTTCGTCACGGCCTCACCAGGGCTTCCCAGAGTGTTCATCTGGGTCAACAGATTCTTCTGGGAAAGAATGGGCAAAGCCCACACTCTCATGGTTCATTAGCAGGAATATGCCCCCCAACCAGATTTCACTCCACATTGTCCAGGAAGGATTTATATGGTCAGTTCATGCAAAGACCTATGAAGTTGTTTTTCCCTTCCAAAGGAGTGGTCAAGGTGGTTGAATGTTTACATCAGAAGCAGATATCCACACCACTCTGGAAAAAGGGGTGGATGGGGGCCCTGCTAGTTATGTAAAGTAAGAGAGGAGAGGGAAGAGAAAAGGAATGTTTTCTACCAGTAATCGCTGCCCGATTAGTCACCTCACAGCCACCATCAAAGTTTGAATTGACCCAAAGGACACCCTGGCATTTGCCCAGGGTGCCAGGGGAGAGCCTGCCCTTTCCAACAGAAGCCTCTACTTTACTTCCAAAAGAAGACAAACTAATCCCGCTGGCATTAAAGAAGGCTAGCTAAAGCTGCAGCCTCGGCCTTGGCTCCCAGAACCCCCTCAGAGGGCCTGTGAAAGCTGGTGTCAGGGAAGCCCATGGAGGTCAAACCAGGATGGCCATTTTCCCAGCAGGGTGGGCAACGATTTCCCCAGGCAGTGCGGCCAGAGTGAGGGTGCATGGTGGTCAGGATAGGGATCTAGACAATGAGGGCAGGGCTGGCTCAGTTTGGTTAGCTGAGGCTGAGTGGATTCTACAAGCAGGAGAAGGGGCAGGAAGCCCAGAGACAGTTGAGATTAGAGTGTCTGAGCAGATTGGAGCAAACAGCAAAGGACTGTGGATACTGGCAGTGGGCAAGTGAGCAGGTCAGTCTTTTAGAGCTACATGGCTCAGGAACAGGCAACCTAACTAAAAGGATCTCACCCTTGGAGACCCTGGCTGACGCCTCTCTTGCCAGTAGTCCAGTGGTGGAGAGTCACTTCCGGGCATTATGAACGTCTGCAGGCCAAGGCCCAGGAGGGCAGTGGGTCTGTATGAACCAGAGGGCCTTGGCCTTGCCTCCCTCCTGGGCCAAGGTGCAGGCATGGATTGCAGGCTTATCAGCTGAGTCTCTAAATCCCAGTGGGATCACACGGGCACCCCCACAATGGCTCACAGGTGGCTCTCCTAAGTGGAGCGACAGGCCTCAGGCCCGGCCCCAGTGAAACCACGTTAGTGTTACCCCACCTCTGCAAACCAGTAGGTTCCTGCTTCATTGACAGGCATGCAGCTCCCACACTTCCTAGAGGGCATGCACGTGTATTGGGGACGTCGCTAAAGGGAGGTACTGGGCTGGGCAGCATTTCATTTAGAGAAGATGCCAATGTAAGACGTTTGGCCAGAACAAACAACAGTGTGCACCAGCTGCTACGTCCACCGTCCCTCCTCCGTGCCTTTAAACCCATCAGGCAAGCGCACTGAACCAGGCAGCATTGCCCTGGTCCCCCTCCAGTAACCCTGAGAAGTGTTTCTATATACCGGCTATCAGAATTCAGTAGCTGAAACACTGTAGCTTAAATAATGAAAACAATTATTATGGAAACAGTAGCCAACAATGCAGGCCCTATTCTAAGTGCTTTACAAACACTAACTCCTTTAACTGGCAGGAGTTGATAGGACACTTTATTCACAACTTAAGTCAACAAAGTAAATTTAGCTGAGTTTGTTAACTTATAAAAAAGAAAAGTTAGGGCATTGATTCAGCACTGCTTCCTACTCTGAGCAGGTCCCACCCTGACACTGCAGGAGGCCGTCTTGATTATCCCACACAGGACCCCTTCCCACAGCACCAGGATGGTGAGCATTTTCCTCTTTCGATGCATGTTTGGTTTACAACTGAGAGACCACATGAGACAATGTGCCTGTAGCTCCGGATTTACCGTTTACACCCCTGATTTGATTAAAAGCAGGAGTGAGAGGTCTGCTAGCCTGCAGGCTCTGTTCACCCCCAATACCATGTAACCCTTTTGTGCTGCACTCAAAATTTCTCCTCAAAACAATCCTTCATTTTTATGCTACACAGACCTCCCTGCACCATCTCTGACCTTCCCCAAAGGGAATAGGTGGCACCACAGGAGGCCATGCTTTGAGGACCCTGTGCTTCATTCACCTATGTGCTTTTCATTCCAGGGCCACAGCTTGCAGCTGGGTCTGTGGGGTCACCAGGTAGAATCACATGTCAGCAGCTGCCACCTACCTTTGGCCTGCCACATTGGTCCACTTGGAGACACTGGTAATGACAACGCTCAGAGAAACGATTGAGTACTACTGCAAAATAAAGGAAGAACTGAAGGCTATACAAAGTGAAATAAAGAAAAATATATAGGGAACCAACAGTGAAGGGAAGGAGGCCAGGACTGAAACCAACGATTTGGAGCAGAAGGAAGAAATAAACAGTCAACCAGAATAGAATGAAGAAAGAAGAATTCAAAAAAATGAAGAGAAGCTTAGGAAACCCTGGGACAATTTTAAACACTCCAACATCTGAATCATAGGGGTGCCAGGAGGAAAAGAGGAAGAGCAAGATATTGAAAACTTACTGGAAAAAATAATGAAAGAAAACTTCCCCAATCTGATGAAGGAAATAGACATACAAGTCCAGGAAGGTCTCAGAGTTCCAAACAAGATGGACCCAAAGAGGGATGCACCAAGACACATCATAATTATAATGCCAAAGGTTAAAGATCAAGAGAGAATCTTAAAAGCTGCAAGAGAAAAGAAGAGAGTTATCTACAAAGCAGTTCCTTTAAGGCTAGCAGGTGATTTCTCCAAAGAAACCTTGCAGGCAAGAAGTATTCAAAGTGATGAAAAGCAAGGAACTACATCCAAGATTACTCTACCCAGCAAGGCTATCATTTAGAATGGAAGGACAGATAAAGTGCTTCCCAGACAAGGTCAAGTTCAAGGAGTTCATCATCATCAAGCCCTTATCATATGAAATGTTAAAGGGACTTATCTAAGAAAAAGATAAAAAACTATAAACAGTAAAATGACAACAAACTCACAGCTATCAACAACTGAACCTAAAAAAAACAAAAAAACAAAAATGAACTAAGTAAACACCTAGAACACGAACAGGTTCACAGAAATAGAGATTACATGGAGGGTTATCAGGCGAGAGTGGGAATGGGGAGAATGGGGGAAAAGGTACAGGGAATAGAAGCATTATCGGTAGGTACAAGATAGACAGGGGGGGTTAAGAAGAGTATAGGAAGTGGAGAAGGCAAGGAACTTCTATGTATGACCCATGGATATTAACTAAGGTGGGGGTGTGGAATGCTGGAGGGAATGTGTGTACCGGGCATAGGGGGATAAAAGGGAGAAAAAAATGAGCAACTGTTGTAACATGATCAAGAAAATATACTTGAAGCCCTGGCTGGCGTGGCTCAGTGGATTCAGTGCCAGGGGCACCAGTTTGATTCCCAGTCAGGGCACGTTCCTGGGTTGCGGGCCAGATGCCCGGTGGGGGGCGTGTGAGAGGCAACCACACGTTGATGTTCCCCTCTCTCTCTTTCTCCCTCCCTTTTTTTCTCTGTAAAAATAAATAAATAAAATCTAAAAAGAAAGACTTTCCACCCTAAAATGTGCCTTAAAAACATATACTTAAAAAAATAACTAGTGTTGGGGATAAAAGTGTTTGCACAGCAAAGGAAACCATCAACAAAAGGAAGAAACCCACTGAATGAGAGAATATATTCACCAATGATACATCTGATAAGTAGTTAATATCCAAAATTTATAAAGAAGTCATACAAGTCAACACCAAAAAAATCCAATTAAAAAATGGGCAAAGGACCTGAATATACATTTCTCCAAAAAGACATACAGATAGCCAATAGACATATGAGAAGATGCTCAACATCACTAATCACCAGAGAGATGCAAATGAGCAACAATGAGCTATCACTCCATACCTGTGGAATGGCTATCATCCATTAATCCACAAACAACCGTTGGGCAGGGTGTGGAGAAAAGAGAATCCTCGTGCACTGTTGGTGGGATTGTAAATCAGTGCAGCCACCATGGAAAACAGTACGGAGGTTCCTCAAAAATACTAAAATAGAACTACCTTATGACACAGCAATTCCACTTCTGGGTCATTATCCAAAGGTATCCAACACACTCATTTGAAAAGATATACGCAGCCCTATGTCCATTGCATCATTATTCACGTAGCCACGAAATGGAAGCAACAAAAGTGTCCATCCATAGACGCGTAGATAAAGGTGTGGTACATACATAATGGCATATTATTCAGCCACAAAAAGGAGTGAAATCTTGCCACTTGCGACAATATAGAGGGACGTAGCGGGTATCATTCTCCGCGAAATGAGACGAGGACAAATACTCCATGATTTGACTCATGTGGGATCTACGAAACAAAACAAACAAACAAAAGAAAACAGAAACAAACTCAGAGGCAGAGAACAATTTAATGGTTGCCAGATTTGCCTGATGCAAGAGGATTAGGTCGATGGGTGAAAAGGGTGAAGGAATTAAGAAGTAGAAATTGCTAGTTATAATTATAACGAGGGTAGGGGGGTAAAATAGAGTATACAGAAAGAGCCAATAATATTTTAATAACTGTATATGGTATCAGGTGGATAGTAGACTTTTTAGGGTGATCACTTCATTAGTTATAGGAATGTCTAATCAGTATGTCATACTCCTGAAACTAGTATTTTTTTTGTCAACTGTAATTGAAAAAAAAAAAAAAAGACATCCTAGTTCCTGCACAAACCAGTAGAGGTGAGTACCACCCATTCGGAGGTAAAATAACAGGTTCATACATATGAAGGCCCGACAATGGCGGGGAACAGCACACAGGATTCTCAGTTCTCGCTGACAGCATTTGGTGTTGAGTAAATATCCCCCAGTTTGACCAAGTGAAGCAATTGTAGAGCGCTGAGTACCTCTAGCGCTAATTAGCGGAGGGTCAAACATTCTGCACTGGGCGGGAGGGCAGCGGAGGTCCGGCATCAAGCGCAAAGGTTGAGCTCCGATAAGAGTTTCTGAGAGTCCATTACAGTCAGCGTCCAGCGACCCCATTGCCGAAGAAGCAGCGCTGCTCTCAGCCAGCGGTGCAAGCGCACTGGTGCAAAAAAGAGAGAACACGCCCAAATCCCCCTGTGAGCACGCGCAGTGGCGCGGGGGCGTGGCAGCGACGCTGGATCCTATTGCGGTTGGTGTGGTCCAAGGGAGCGCGATTCCGAATTCAGCCACGTGCTCTCTGATGCCTCACCAGCCTTCCCTGAAGCCGAGCTGCTCTTCCCGCAAATAGGGTGAGCACGGTGCGGCGTGGTAACAAAGCTTGGGACCAGGAGAAGCGAAGTGTTAAAGGGCAAACTCCAGGGTAAGCATAAACCAGAGGCTTGCAAAGGGGTGGGGGGAGTCCGGAGCAGGGGGAAAATTTTCCGGCTCTGTAGGGGCGGGGCTAAGCTGTGTTGGACAGGTGAGAAACCGAGGACAAGAGGAATGGGAGGAGAGTGAGGGCGGGATCTGCAAATAAACTGGAGCGGTGCTTTAGAGTTACAGTAGCACATAGGTGCTCAAAATTTGTTACATGCCTTTCTCTGCCCCTTCAGATTGTAATGATTATTTGCTTACATGCCTCACTCTTGTTATTGAATTGTCCACGTTTTTAAAGTCACTTTTCTTGTAGTTCATCCTTCCACCTCTGCAGTCATTTGAACTACCCCTAAACTGTAACTGGAAGAACATTACAGCAACTGTCTTTCCCGTCAGGTTGATCAGACACTGCTGTTGGTTTTATTGAGGCTGGTTAGGTAACAAAGATGTACATGGTTTTAGGGTTATTAGTGTTTGTACTTGTGAAAGATGGGCCTGCTAAAGAGCTCGGAGCAGTGACTTCCAAGGAGACAGTGTGGGACTGGGATGCAAGAGTCAGCCCTCCAAATGGTGACAAAGGGAAGGAAGTATGCAAACGCTATCTCCGGGAAATCAGGTTCAGAAGAGGACAAAAAGATGAAATGAGCACGGAGCGGAAGAGTTTGACTTAGACCTGGGCCTGGCAAGGGAAAGAGATGCTGTGGTCTCCGTATGCGGAGCTCTTCCCGCCGGGCGTGGTCCCTGTGCAGAGCGCTCTGCCAGTCTGGAGCCAGACAGAAAGCTCTGACTCCTGAGGCCCAACCATTTTGTGGAGGCAGCTCTGGTGGGTACTGGACGTGGAGGGTAGGGTGAACGAACGAGCAAACTAAAGATAATCTGTAAACTAGGGACATGTGTGTTCATCTGTGCCACGTAAGAAAAGCCGTAATGGTACTTGTAATTTTCTGCCCGTGTGCCATGATTTTACTTAGAGGTCTTTGCAACAGGATAAAGTGAAACAAATTTGTCCTTCAAATGCTGCCCTGAGGAGAAGGGAGAGAAGAATACCACAGACGGGATTACAGGCAACACTTTTGATCCCAGAGGAATCTCCAAGCCTTTCCTAGGGGCACAGCAAGGCTATCCAAGCAGCAAAGGCATCCCAAGCAGAAATGGCTGGAAGTTCCTGTATAGGGGCTTTCCTAGGCTTCCTCCTTCTAGAGCCGCTTGTGACAAATGTCGCTAGATGGACCCCATGATTTGGTGTGGCTTCCTGGGGACATGCACACGATGGAGAGAATGTGGTGTGTGTTTGCAGAAAAAAAATGTACAACCTAAGGAGAAGTTCCATAACTGGTACTGAGACTGTTCTTAGGAACTGTTGTAGATTTCAAGCCAGTTCTTTCTGGCTCATCAGAGAACTAAGGTGTTCCCCCCGCCCCCTAGAATCATGGCTGATAAAACCCAGGAGATTGGTGGCATCCATTTCCCTTTTCCCTTCACACCCTCTTCCATCCAGAAAGACTTCATGGCAGAGCTCTACCAGGTGTTGGAGGCTGGCAAGATTGGGATATTTGAGAGTCCAACTGGCACCGTAAGTATGAATAGCGGGGCCCAAGAGGGCTCTTGGGAGACCTCGATTACAACTAGTCAGAGGCTTATTTACCCAAGCAGAGATTTTCATGGTTTGAAGTTGGGCAAAGTAGTGCTCTCAGTTTATTTTTCTGAGGAATGCTCACTCCCCTCTATTAAATCGTTAAACACACCCCAGGGTCCAAGGAACATTAGACTGAAGGCGAATGAGAATTGAATGGCCACGGAAGCACAGCACTGAACCTTTCCAGATTTCTCTGGGCACACGACTGCTTTGATGTCGAGCAACACAGAAATTACTTCGGCTTATTCACACACCGAACACGTTGGTTTAATGTCCAGGAACTAGGTGACTGAGTGCTGGAGGGATCCGGTCCAGGGCCCCTCAGGCTTTCCTTCCCAGCCTGGAATGAGGGATTTATTAGATATTGGCCATTGAGGATTGCTGGGGCTGTGGTCATCAGTTCTTGCTTCTCTCTTGTCCTTTTTTTATTGTCTTTTATAGCAAGTACTATGTGATAGTAGAATGCATGTGTTGATGTGAAGGTCCCTCAACTAGACCGTCACCTCCTGGAGGATAAGAAACTTGTGGTCCTCAGTTCTGGGTCCCTGTCATCTCGAAGAGCTTGGCCTATTAGGTCCCCAAAAGGCTCTTAGTAAGTGTGTGTTGAATGAATGAATGAGTAAATAAAGGAAGTGACCCATTCCTTTTCTCTCACTTGCTGATGGAAGCGTGTCGCATTTCTTGAGATGACATGATCTCCTGAGACAGGAGGAGGGCAGACCGGGGCACTGTATTGTTTCACTTTGTTCTTTCATGTATGTTTAGTGAGTAGGAGAGAATAATTCCTGCCAATGGACAAAGTGTGGGTCAGGGACATGATGTGCAGAGGGGTTTGTTATTTTTAATAGTATTCCACTAGCATTTGTACCTTCCATTTACACCCAGTGCAGTGTGACTTCTTCCGCTATCAACCCACTGAAATGTCTCTTAAGATCAGTAGTGACTTCCTGCTGCATAGATCTGGATCTCGAAAGTCCTTATTTCGACTACTCCACCGTGTTTGACTTTGTTGAACTCCTTTGTTTAAAGCACTATAAAAATTGTTATCACAGAATACTGCATGTTACTTACAAAGCCAGACTTACCGATTTGGTGGGCAGGTGCTTTCAATTCTTTTGTCTGTGTCTTAGGAAATACACCTGCACAGCACATTTCGAAACCGTGAGCTATGTGCTGCTGTTTCTTGATTTCAGTCAGGGGTGCCTTCCTCTTGTGATGGATAAGATGTAGCTTTCTTGCCATTTCTTTTCCCTCCCTGTCCTGATGTAGTCATCTATTCTTAGTCTCTGCTAAGTCAGTATACTGTGATTGTTTGTTTTCCTTGAATAATTTTGTTTGTCTAGAGTTAATAACTGCCTTTTAAAAGTTGGTTGAAAAACTATGCTTTGCCAATTGCTCACACATTATCCAGTGGTCTCAATAGGATGCAGGTTTCCAGGCCATCGAAACTTCTGCACCCAGGGATTCAGTCAACCTCAGGTCAAAAATATTCGGGGGGGGTGGGGAAGCTACCTTGTTGCTGACATGTACTGTGCAGTTAGGCCTACGATGGTTGCTGAACATGTAGAGACTTTAGTATAGCAATTATTTACATTATATTACATATTCTAAATAATCTAGCCTCTTGGTCGCAGGCGCTTCCTGTGGCCAGAGTGGAGAGAGCTGGGAGGAAGCGGGGCTCCAGGCCTTGCGCTCGCCACCCCCACTTCTGCTTCTGGTGTGTCTGGGGAAGGCCGCATTCCACGCTGGAGCAGGGAGGTGTTCCCCGGGGCCAGACTAGTTCCTGCCTGTGTGCCGGGCTGCAGCTCGCCCTGCGCACGTCTCCTGGTTCGCCAGGTCCCAGGGCCGGGCCCCTCTGTCTGGGTTTTCTCCCCAATCCACGCCCCCCCGGCCTCCCCCCAACCACTGCGCCAGTGCCTCCCTGTCCTCACCCCATATACTCTCACAGCCCCTCGCTGCCCCTTGCCCACTGGGTGCAACAGGTGCGGGGAGTTGCCGGCGGAGCTGCGAGTGGCATCGCGGGCTGGCAGCACAGACAGCAGGGTGTGGCGGCAGTGGCAGTGGGCCACGTCTCCCTCCACCTGAACTTTCGCTCTCTCCCCCCTTTCCAGATATCTTGCACGTTCCATGGTGGAGGTTTAAAGACACTTAGGGGGTGGCCCGTCTGCCCTTGGGGACTTGGGGACGGCCAGGCCTGGCCTTCTCAGCCTTCCCCTGGGGCTCCGCCTCCCCACCTTGAGGTAGGGGAAGATGGGGACAAAACAAATAATCTAGACACGATTTAAAGTCTACAGGAGGATGTGCGCAGCTTCTGTGCAAATACTAAGTCATGTTATATCAGGGACGTGAGCCTCTACAGATTTTTGTATCCGTGGGGGTCCTGGAGGTAAAGGCCTGTGGATACTGGGGAACAACTGTAGAGCATTCCGAAGAAACCTTTCATAAGCCAAGATGGCATAAAGTGAGGAGTATCTTCCACTTTCCAAAATGTGCTTTAAGCAGGTTTGCGTTAAGCAGCTTTGGTTTTACAAAATACCTAAGTTTGCCCAATGCAAACTTTTGGAAAGTGGGGGATACCTGTATTCCATACGTAGAGTTATCATCTTAGTCTGCCAGAGCTGCCACAGCAAAGTACCATAGACTGGGTGGCTTAAATGACAGGAGTTTATTTTCTCCCAGTTCTGGAGACTGTGCCGTCCCAGATTAAGGCTGCAGCAGGCTTTGGTTTCTGGTGAGGACTGCCTTCCTGCGTTCAGACTGCCACTTTCCTGCTGTGTCCTCACTTGGCAGAGAGAGAGGGATCTTCGGTGTCTCCGCCCTTTTTATAAGGACCGCAGTGGTTCTGTGGGCTCAGGGCTCTGCTTTTATGACCTCATTTAACCGTAGTCACCTCCTTAAAGGCTGCTTTTCCAACATGGCCATAAGGGGGTTAGGGCTCCAGCGTGAACTGGGGAGGCAGGGGAGGTACATATTCATCCCGTAGCAGTAATCAATTCCGTTTTGCCCTGGAGACTTCTGTGAAGTGCTCCGTCCCTTTGTTCTAATTTGAATGAGTTGCTCCTTAGACCTACTTCACAGCTATTGCTTTATTGAAAAAAAATCAATTTTATTGAGGGTAGTTGATAATAAAATGTACACCATTTTAAGTCTACAATACCAATGAGTTTTTAATTTTTTTAATTTTTAAAAAATGTTTTTATTGATTTAGAGAGTGACAGGAAGGAAGGGGGGGGGGACCTGGATTTGCTGTTCCACTTAGTTTGTGCATTCACTGGGTGCTCCCTGTATGTGCCCTGACCAGGGAATGAGCCCACAACCTCGGGGTATCAGCATGACACTCCGACCAACTGAGCGACCCTGCCAGGGCCTCAGTGAGTCCTGGTAGATGTGAACACCCATATCATCACTACCACCGCCACAAGGAAGGCGCAGAACATTTCCCTCACCCTAGAAAGTTCACTGTACCTCCTGGAAGTTGTTTCCTGCTTCTGTTTCCCCATCCCCACCTCAGCCCAGGCCCAGGCAGTCACTGATCCACTTTCTGTTTCCATAGATTACTTTTACCTTTCCACTCTTTCATAAAAAGGGAATCATTGCGTGTGCTCCTTTGTGTCTTTTTACTCAGCGTAATATTTTTAAGATTTATCCATGTTGTTATGTGTATTTTTTCCTTATTTCTTCTGTGTCGGATTCTCTGTTTCTTGAAGTCCATTTTGGTTTTCTTCCTTGTTTTGGTAGAGAATCTTCCTGAGAAGGTCTGTATAGGAGGGAAGTGTTGAAGACTTTTCTGTTCTGAAAATGTATTAATTCTCCTTGGTTGGTATTAATAGTTTGGAGGGCACATAAGTCTAGCTTCAAGATAATTCTCCCTCACAGTTGCTCCCTCTTTCCGCTAGTTTCCGTCGTTGCTGTGGCAAAATCCAGTGGCAGCCCACACCTCCGTCCTTGGTGACCTGATCCCACCTCACCCTCCAAAGTTTTCAGGATCTTCCCTTCCTCCTTTGTGTTCTGGAATCGCAGGTTGATGGGCTTGCTGTGTTCACGTTGAATTCCTGGTGCAGGCTACTGGCTGAGCACTTTCCACGGGGAATTTGACCTCTCATTCCTGAAACATTTCCTTCTATTCGGTGATAATCTTCTTGGTACTCCCGTTCACGGGTTTTGGACCTCCTGGTTCCCCTGTGAGTGTTTCCTTCTAGTTGCCCGTCTCTTTGGGCAGCAAGCTTTGTTTTGGTTTTGCCTTCAGTTCTACTTCATCA
>PVJI01026105.1:0-19429 GCA_004026765.1 Micronycteris hirsuta
AGCACCAGGGGCGGCAGAGTTCATGGGGCTGTGGCATGTAAAATGCTTACCACAGGGCCTGGCACCTAGAAAGCTCTCGGTAGATGTTAACCGTGATGATTAAACCAGGAGGGGAAAGGATTTATAGACTCTGAAGTGGGTGCACAGGTCCTGGGAAGGAGGGAGGGAGGATCTTCACTCACACTCACTCACCAGCGGGGGTTGGCCAACTCAGAGCCCCTCCCATCTCGTGGGGGTGCCTAGTTAAACCCCCATCCCAGGCCCTGCTTACAGCAGTTGGGATTCTGCAGGTCTCAGCAGGGCCCCAGAGTCTGCTTGGTGCCCCGGGCGCGTCTGGAGCGGGTGGAGTGCCCTCCCACTGGAGCCCTGTCGTGGTGTCGCTGGCTGTCGCCTGTGCAGCGAGGCCTGGCACCCGAGTGCTGCGCCAGGGCCCTGGAGCCCGGAGCAGCTGCTCTAATTCATGCAAAGGAAGGCGCCCAGGTTTGCCCTGTCTATTTATAGCTTATTTATGAAGAAGGAAAAACAAGGGCCCAGTTGCCTTAGCAACCAGGAGCATCATGGGCTGCTTCTCCTGCAGTGGGAAGATGGCCAAGTCTTCCTGGGGGAGACCCTTGGATGTGTGTGTATCCTGATAGAGGGTGGATGCACCTTGCAGGGCCTGTCCCACGCTGGGCTCCTAGCAGCTGCAGGTTGGGGGAAGGTGCTTGCCAGGCCCTTGGCAAGTGCGGGCTGATGCTTCCTCTGGTCTCCCAGTCTCGGTGCTAACTCCTGTCTTCTGGGTGCCCACCCTGCTGCCTCAGGCCTACTCAGGAGTCCTTCCTTGGCTGTGCTCTGGTACATGTCCCTTAGGGCACTTGGCACAGTGTGCTGGAGGTATTGTTCCCAGACCAACGCCCACCCAGGCTGTGATCTGGTGCAGAGCTGGCACAGAGCCCAGCGCCAAGGAGGGACTTAATAAATACTGGATGGTGGGACGGATGGACGAATGGGCGAATGAATGGCTTTACCATTTTCATCGCGTGCTCTCATCTGGTGCCCATGAGCTACAGGCAACTGCAATGTTCTCTCATTTCACAGATGAGAAAATTGAGGTGAAGACAGATGGAGAGGCGGGCCTCCGAGGGCACAGCTGGGAACCAGCACCGCTGGGATGCGAATCCTGGAGAAGGAAACCTTGTTTTTGCTCTGCCAAAGCCCCAGGGAACACGGGGACTTGGGTTTCAGCTGGGACAGAATTATTAGGGGGATGGGGAAGTGGTGCTGTGGTGGGTGGGTGGGGGGGGCGGACAGGTGTGGTTTGAATCTCGACTTTGCCACTTGCCTGCTCTGGGACCTTGAGCATTGACTTTACCTATCTGGGCCTCAGTTTCCTTATCTGTAGGGTAGTGTAAAGATGCATGGTCCCGAGGGACTGTGTCTGTCTCTTGATCACCCGTTTCCCTGGTGTCTGGAACATTCTAGTGCCTAGGAAGATCACGAGGTCCTGTGTATAAAGCGGTTAGAACAGAGCTCAGGACATTGGGTGCCCTCAGGCAACGTTGGCTGTGACTATATTATTAGGAACTGAGGCACAGAGACCCTGGTGGCTCCCCTGAGGTCACACAGCCAGACCCAGAGCAGAAGTGGTGTCTTTACGAGTCAGTTGGGTTTGGTGGCACTGCCAGGGATTAATGGGACTGCATCCAGGCCCTGGGGAGGCGTTCTGGCTGGACTGCAGTCTGAGGGGGAAGCAGTCCTGTTGGACAGGGGGGCTGAAGCAGAGGTCTCTGAGCGCTGGGTACCTAGAGTCGCCCTCCACACGCTGCAGATGTGCAGGTACGGAGACCCCGTGCCAGGCTGACTGGGGTTTGCTTGGCCTTGGGCTCCGCCTCTCAAGGTCCAGGCCCTGGTTGCCTGGAGGCTCTCTGTTGCCCTCTGCTGGGCTATGGAAGCCTCTGCTGGGCCACCTCCAGAGGCCATAGACAGGCAATGCCACCTCCTCAGCTCAGTCAGGGTGTGAAACAGTACCAAAGAGACCCAGTTAATAAAAGCGCCCTGGGGACAAACTGAGGTCACAAGTCATTCCCACATGCTTCTCTGGCTCCTCCAGCTCTGTGGCAGGACTCAGGGCCGACCCTTTCCCCACTCCCTGCCCTCAGGGGCTGCAGGCTGCTCTGCTTCCCTTCCCTACAGCCACATCAGACTCCTCATCCGCCGGTTCCTGAAAACAATGCATGCTCAGGGTTTTTTTTTTTTTGTCTGGCTTTGCTTGTTCCATATCCGAAGTCATTGCTGTGTCTGTCCCTCCTTCCTCCTCACCCCGTCAGCTCACACTCTAGCCTTCTGAGCTTCTAGGCTTCTGCAGCACCCCACCTCGACCCCTGCCCCCTCCATCAGCCCTTAGAGCACTGCGACTATGAACTTGTGGAGCGTATCAGTCTGCTGTAACTAGAAAAACACAGTACCGCAAACTGGGTGGCTTAAATAACAGAAATGTAGTGTTCTGCAGTTCTGGAGGCCAGAAGTCTGCAGTCAAGGTGTTGGCAAGCTCGGTTCCCCTGGGGGACTGATCCAGGCCCCTCTTCTGGCTTCTGCTCGTTTGCTGGCAATCTTTGAAGTTCCTTGGCTTTAGAAGTATCACCCCTTCTCTGCCTTCATGTTCACAAGCCTGTCTCCAAATTTCCCCTTTTTATAAGGACATCAGTCCTATGGGATTAGGATCCACACTAATTGCCTCATTTTAACTTGATTACCTCTGTGATGATCGTGTCTCCAAGCAAGGTCACACTAAGCCATTGGGGGTTAGGACTCTAACAGGAATCTTGCAATGATAGAGTTCAACGCATAACTTGAGGAGAGGAACTACATTTGATTCATTTTCTGTCTGTTCCCTCGGGGCTGAGCCCAGAGCAGGAGTTCTGAGCTCAGAGAGAGACTCTGAAGAATGTTGGGAGGGGCTCTTTCATCCTTTCATTTCTTACTGACTCCAAGAGCCCTGGGTATATTGAATTATGACCTGTCCTGTCTAGGCCTTCTCCAGAGCAAAGTCCAAGTCTTTTTCCCTTTTTACAGTCACCCAAGTAGAGAGTTGGTGACACAGGAAATACTCAAACTTTTTCATCGGTAGATTCCTGGGGAGGCAGATGGGTGAGGTTTTATTTTCCTGATTTCACATGAAAGACCCAGAGAAGTAATGAAGGGGAATTTAACCTCTGACAAATATTTATTGAACACATAGTTGTGACAGACACTGGTTCTAGGCGACTAGATTCCATTCATTCATTCATTCCTAGAAACATGCCTGCATATAGTAGGTGCTCAATAAATATCTGCTGGATGAGTAAATTAATTCATCCCACACTTACCGAGGCTGTCATTTACTTGCTATGCAAATTTGAGCAAGTTACTTCACTTTGATGAACCTTAATTTTCCTCAGTAAAATGAGTTGAATTAAGTAGCTACCTCTTAGGGTTGTTGGCAGGAGGAAATAAATGTTTTAACAGTAATGGCTATTTTATTTAGAAGCTGCTATGTTTCACAATAGATGCTTTCCACGTATAATTTTCGAGTCTTACAGCAGCCTTTAAAAAATCTAAATAAGACGAATATAACCAAATATCCTATTTAAAAATGTGCAAGTCATACATTGCTGTTTCTCTCTCTCTGTCTCCCTCCCTTCCCCCCTCTCTAAAATAAATAAATAAAATCTTAAAAAAAATTCACTTCATCTTCACTTTCAAAAAAAAATAAAATAAAAATGTGCAAGTCAGTGGTGTTTAGTATATTCACTGGGTTGGGTAGTCATTACCTCTATATAATTCGAGAACATTTTCATCATCCCCCGAAGAGATTTATTATCCATTAAACATTCACTCTGCACTTTCTTCCCCACGCCCCATCCCCTTAGTTTCTGGATTTGTCTAGTGAGGACATTTGATAGAAATGGAACCATGCTATACGTGGCTTTTTGTGCCTGCCGTCTTTCACTTAGCACAATGTTTTTGAGGTTTATTCCTGTATGTATCCATGCTTCACTTTTTATGGTTGAGTAAACTTCTGCAGTACAGATGTGTACTACCTTTTGTTTATCCATTCACCAGCTGATGAGCATTTGGGTTGTCTCTGTTATTTGGGTATCGTGGATAATGTTATGAATATTTGTGTACAAGTTTTTGTGAATATGTTCTTAATTCTCTTGGGGATATACATGAAAGAGGAATCCGGGGTCTGTGTTTAACTTGTTGAGAAGCTGCTAAACTGTTTTCTGGAGCCGTTGCACCGTTTTACATTCCCAGCAGCCATGCACGAGGAGTCTAATGTCCCCATGTCCTCGCCGACACTTATTATTACCTGTCTTTTTTAGGATAACATTCTAGTGGGTGCGCAGTGGTACTGCGTTATGGTTTTGATTTGCATTTCCTAATGATCAGTGATGGTGAACATCTATCTTTTCATGTGCTTCTTGTTCAATTCCCAGCAGCCTTTTGAGGTAGCTGTTATCTCCATTTGACAGTGGAGGAAACAGATTCAGAGTTGAGAGGACTTGCTCAGTGCATGGAGACAGTAGGGCTGCGTCTGGACCTGGGTGTGTCTGTCTCCGAAGGCCCATGGAGCCGAATTAACAGTAGAAACAGTTCTGGTCTCTGGCTGGCAGCAGGCCTGGTCTCCGGCGCGTCAGCTTGGGCACGTCCTGTCCCCATCTGGGCGTCAGTTTCTCCTCCACACCACTTGGGGTGATATAGTCCAGACACCTCCGGGCTCTTCCAGGAGCCCGCAACTCTAAGATCAATCGCCCTAGCACGGAGTTTGCCCCGCCCCTTTAGCTCAGGTCGCCGGCGGCGCCGGAAGTACTTGTCTCTTTTTGTTTGCTCCCGCCCCCGGCCCGGAACTACTTTCTTGGGAAGATGGCGGCTGTGTCAGTGTACAAGCCGCCGGTTGGAGGTTTCTCGTTTGATAACTGCCGCAGGTGCGACCTTTCCCGGGGCCGGGATCAGGGCGGGGTTGGGAGTGCGGTGCCGGGGTCGGCGTTGTCGCTGGACCGTCGCCTGATCTCGGAAGTCCAAAGGAAGGGTGCACAACGAGGCCTGGGACCGCGGCCCTTGTGACTCAGGGGAATCGGGGCCTGAGCGTGGGTTTCTCCTGAGGCCAGGGCTGCTCTCCTACTTTCCCCCCGCACTTGGACACCCTCCGCCTCCATCTCCTTAGGCCAAGTGCCGCCTCTCTTTGAGGCTTTCTTTGCCTAGAAATGGGACAGTAGTCCTGATATTGGCAATGGGGATTGAGTGAACAGATGGGCGTGAAAGTGAATAGTAGGGTTTTTTTCTTGAGTTCCCTATTAGGCACTGTTTCAGCCAGTGCGGCACAATGTGGTCCTGCCCTTCAACGTTTTATTCTCTCTTTTACTCTTAGAAATGCCATCCTGGAAGCCGATTTTGCAAAGAAAGGGTACAAGCTTCCAACAGCCCGGAAAACAGGCACGACCATCGCGGGGGTGGTGTATAAGGTAAGCCGGGACAGGCCAAGAGCAGCAATTTACACACGAACTAGGCCTCCTTTACTTCTCTGGGCTCGGTGGGGAAGGGCACATGTTACAGAGCACATCAGGAAAATGACTTCTGGGAGAGACTACGTTTGTTAGGTTTCGTGTGCTTATCAAAAGGTTATATTCTTTTCTCACTTAGAAGAGTTTTACACAGGAAGCCAGTTTACTTTTCTGTCTTAAAAGGCAGAAAAGTCACTACTTTAGAAGGCTGGCTGATGTAGTGGGAGAACGCAAGATTGGGGGGTCAGATAGGTCTGTCTAACCACTGAACTACTCTGCTGCTTCCGCATTCCTTCTCAGAGCCACACTTTCCTCTCCAAGCAAGTGGTCCAGCCTTAAATTGTTGTAAGGGTCAAAGTAGATAATGGTTATTGTTGTTCAGAGTAAAGAGTGAGATCTTTTAAGATGAAATCGTCAGGTGGCTATTTTAATGGAAGGATTTCTGCATCTTAATCCAGACTTACCCCTTTTAGGTTTGATTTGTGAGGAATTCATTGAATCACTGAGCCTCATTCGAAAATAGGAATGAAATTCCTGCCTCCTACTCATGATTCAAGCAGTAACATCTGTTAATAAACTTTTTCTTGAATTCTTAAGTGTAGCCGAATATTTTTGGTAGGAGGTGTTTTTTAGGCGGTAGATTTTGGGGGGAGCAGGGGATGACCAGCATTGTTTCCCCTAAACTAGAGAGCTGCGGTTTACAAAGGTAAGATTGTGTGTATATATCTATATATCTATATCCACATCTATATCTATGTCTCTGTGTATCTCTCTCTTTATATATATTTTTTAAATAGGATGGCATAGTACTTGGAGCAGATACAAGGGCAACTGAAGGGATGGTTGTTGCTGACAAGAACTGTTCAAAGATACACTTCATATCCCCTAACATTTAGTAAGTATTGATTAGTTTGAATGGCTTTTGTATTTTTAAACATTTCAGGGCTAAAATCGAATTTACTGTTTCTCCCTGAAGCCTGTTTCTGTATTATTTTCTCTCTGTCTCCCTTAAATGGCTTTTTTATCCACCTGTCCCCTAAGCAAGTCATCCTCAGGTCCTCTCTTTGCTTTAGTCTTCAGTTCATTTGGTACCTGGTCTGCCTTCTCTATGCCCCTTAAATCCATTCCCTCCTGTCCTTCCCTCTGTTAAGGCCTTAGTTCAGATTTTTTTTTCCCCTAAGCTAGACTATTATAGTTGTCATTTAAATGGCTTCTCTGCCTCTGGTTTCTTCGCTGTGCTGTTCATTTTTCTTGTCATTGGATTTTGTAAAACAGAAATCTAATTATGTTCCTTTCCTTTTAAAAAAATATTTTTCAAGAGACTTTTTACATGTTTACACTGCTTGCAGGATAAAATCACACTTGTTGAAGGCCTTGCGCAATCCCACAAAAAGTTCATTTTTCAGCCTGTTTAGCTGCCCTTGCCTGCTGCTCTAGTTATACCTGGGCAGTCCCGGTTCCCCTTGTCTCCAGGTTGCCTCACCTTTGCTTATGCCAGCCCCTCTGCTTAGAATGCCCTTTCCTCTTCTCTGTATAATGTCTTCCAAATTCAGCTCATATTAAACCTGTTCTCAAAAAGAACAGAATTAATTGCTCTTTCCTTCAGTTTCCTTTAGTGTTTTGTACCTGTGCTGCTGTATTACATTATACAAGGTGCACTTTCTGTTTGCCTATGTCATCTCCACTCAGCTTTGAAATCAAGTGCTAGGCCCTGGCTGATGTAGCTCAGTGGATTGAGCGCGGGCTGCGAACCAAAGAGTCGCCGGTTTGATTCCCAGTCAGGGCACATGCCTGGGTTGCAGGCCAGGTTCCCAGTGAGGGCCACGTGAGAGGCAACTACACATTGATGTTTCTCTCCCTCTCTTTCTCCCTCCCTTCCCCTCTCTCTAAAAATAAATAAATAAAAATTTTGGGGAAAAAAAAGAAGAAATCAAGTGCTAGGAGTTTGTCATGTTTTCTTTATTACCAGCACTTAGTTTAGTGTCTGGTACCTGGGAGTAAATACTTGGTGAATGTTAAATTGCAAGACTTTTAACATGCCTTGCTCTTTTGTACAACTTGGCTATATTTGTAGGATTAGTAAAATATACACTGTTTTAGGAGCACAGAAACTAGTGACTGCAAATGTTCCATTGTGCCACTGAAAATACATTTGTGTATAATTAGATGCGCATTGTCAATTTTATGTTTATTTAAGTTTGGTTAAACAGAGCAGTTACAGTGCAGTTATACTCGGAAACACCTCTCTGTACCTGAACTTTGTGGATGTTGCCCAAGAAACTCCCACTTCCAATTGAGATGTCCGGTCGTTGAATTCCAGCTAAGTTTCTGATCATGTGTTTTAGTTGTTGTGGCGCTGGGACAGCTGCAGATACAGAGATGACAACCCAGCTCATTTCTTCTAATTTGGAGCTCCACTCCCTCTCCACTGGCCGCCTTCCCAGAGTTGTGACGGCCAATCGGATGCTGAAGCAGATGCTTTTCAGGTGAGGTTCCAGGGTGAGGATTTCTGTAGCATCTTTTTCTCATGTCTTATAGATTTCTAGCCAGTTGAAGCCTGGAATCTAGAGAAAAAGCATTCTCAGAAATACACATTTTATTTTAGAAATCAGTTGTTACTAAGAAGCCATCTTAATTTCATAAGGCTTTTGATAATAGATTTGAACTTACGGGGTCTGTCTTTTCCCGTGAATAAACGGTATGTGACTGGTTGAGTCATTTCCTTAGGCGTAGACATATTACTGGATAGAAAACTTCTTTGTTTATCGGAAGAAATTTAGAGCTGGTAGGAGTCTTTGAGGAGTTCCTCTTGTGAACCCACACAAACACAAATGACTGTTTTTTTCTCCTTTCAAAGGGAAAAAACAATGGTAATGTTAATATTAACCAATATTTATCTCTTTGTACCAATTTCTGTGCTAAGTGCTTTATGCGTGATCTCATTTTATCCTTTCAATCTGGAGGTCCAGGCTGCTTCAGTTTATATGGGGACAAACTGAGGCTTGAAGAGGGGCAGTCACGTGCCTGAGCTGACCTTCACTCCCTGTTGACTCCCACAGACAGTTCCTGTTAGTAGTTTTGTTTTTCTTTCTTAATATTCACAGCATCACTTTATATGGGCCTTGACAGTTTTAAACTTTTAAGTCCATTTTCTCATTTGCTTCTCATGAAGAGAGGCAGTGTACTGTAGTAGAAATAGCCTGGGTATTTAGTCTTGGGTTAGAATATTGGCTTCTCCTTTTGGCACCTGCCTGACTTCTAGCAAATTCTCTCCTTCCTTTGTAAAGTGTGTGCATTGTAATACCTTTTGCCTTTCAAGTTGATCAGAGACCTCTATTCTTACACAAAACTTTTCCTGTCCCTCTGCCCCAGGCAGCGGCTGCCGCACCTGGGCCTGTGACAGTGGAAGGGGAACAAGGATAGGAAGCAGAATTGTAAGCAGGCAGCTCGGGGGTCCTGTTCAGCTTGTAGAAGAATTTTATGCGGGCCCCATAGTGTTTTTTAAAAAAATAGTGGCCAATAATTATAAAGGGGAGGTTAGAATTAAAATATCTGGATTTCTGGCATATTTTGAAAAAAAGTCTTAAAGGGCGGGGTAACACATGGCAGTGATCTGCAGCTGAGTGGCAGATGCTGCCTTCAGAAGTGGGAGCCTATGTCTGGTCTGTCAGTCCCTGCGCCGTTCACTTCCCTCTGCTTCCTCTCTCGCCCTTGCCTTCCTGAGCACTTTCAGGCCTTCATCTGCGAGTCAGGCACGGCCCCTTGACTCTCAGTAAGGGGGTGTGAGGTTCAGGGGAGCCCAGCAGCAGCAGCAGCGTAGTTCCATTTTACTGGTGAGGCGGCAAGGACTTATGAGTCATACGGGCAGGAAGCCTAGTCACGTCCACCCAATTCCTGCTCCGGTTGTACAAGTCCTTACACCAGTGATTTCCATTTATTTATGTACATAATCATCATTCTAACCCTGCAGAATTATCGCCTGTCAAATAAATTCTCTCAGTACAGTGTGAGAACTTGTTAAAGCACATCTGTGGTCAAGATTTCCGAAGACGTTTGTAATTTTGATTTTAAATACAAAGCTCCCTCTGGTGGTTTGTAATGTGCATTACATTTAAAGCAATTTTTAAACTTGTAAAATTGCAGTAAATAGAGTATTTCAAAATAACTTGCAATGTCATTTAAAGCATTTAGCTAAATCTAGCAGATGTTTCTGTTAATCTCTTTAGAATGTTATAGGAATTCTAAATGCTCTCTTGTCAGTGTTTTATTATTTTTAGTTTAACATATTTTGTAAATGTTAAATTTTGTAAAAGTTTTGAGAGTAGCATTTAAAAATTTAAACCAGAATAATTATGGCCCTTTATGTCTTCTGAAATTTTTGTTGAGTTACATAAGATGAGTCAGTCTTAGAAGGAAGAAAGGTGTGGGATTTGACTTCAGAAGCAGGGCTATGACCGTGCCTGGTATGGGGCCTGGTGCACATGTAGAGCCCCGTAAATTCCAAGGCTGAAGAAGGGCGCGGGGCGTACTCCTCTTGCTGCCATGTGTTGTGCATTTTGTTCCTGTCAGCGGAGGAGCGCGGTGTCCAGAGCTTTTGCCTTGAATCCACAGAGGAGTTTAGGAGACCTGCCGCCCTCCTGAAATAGTAAAAAACCTTTGTGCACTTCTTGTGAGGTAGGGTTCCACAATTCCAGTAAGCTTTTCAGAGGGGTCTGTGACCCATAAAAGCCTAAGAAATGTTAGTGAATATCTTTTTTGGTGGTGTCACAGAATTTCATTCTATTGACCAGTTTTTGAGTATTAAGGATGTTGCCTGTTTTAAGGTACTTAGGTTATTATAAGGTATTCTGTGACTCTTTGGGACATAGACACTGTAGGTACTTGTGATTAATTCCTTAGACGACATTTTAAAGCAAATTCTTAGAAATGGAATCTCTGGGTCAAAGATATGCATAGTGAACATTTTGATACATATTGCAGAAACTATCTTTGAGAAAGATCGTACTAAGTTGCACTACCACTGGTAGTGGATGAGAAAATGTAGTGGCCTTGGCTGGTGTGGCTCAGTGAATTGAGCTCCTGCCTGCAGACCGAAGGGATACTGGTTCGATTCCCTGTCAGGGCACATGGCCTGGATTGCAGGCTGGGTCCCTGATTGGGGGCCTGCTAGAGGCAACCGATCAATGTATCTCACACATTGATGTTTCTCTCCCTCTTTTGCTCCCTCCCCCCTTCTAAAAAGAAAGAAATAAAATATTTAGGAAGAAAAGTAGCATGGCTTTTTGACGATTGTGCAGTTTTCTGGTGTATAGCCATAGCGGTTCAGCCAGTGCGCCCTCTGCTTCCACCGTTTCAGCATCGTAAACGGAACTGCAGTAAACGTTCTTGTGCATTCACTTCTGCAGGTTTGTTCTGTTGTGCCCTTAGATTCATGGAAGTGGAATTTCTTGATCAATTTTTAAGGATTTCAATAACTTCAATATCTTAGACTTTTAAATGCATCAAAGAGACACTGTTTTAGCTTGGAAGGGAACTAGCTGATTATTGCTGACTTTGAACACCCATGTGGTGAGCAGGTGGACCTGCGGTGCACTGGACCGCGATGCCTTGTGGCTCCCATGGCCGGGTAGTCTTGGCCTTGCAGCCGGCTCGTTGGCCTTGGGATCACCTCTTCCCGTGTCTGGGCCCTTCCTTCTTGAGGCTGCTTCTGGCATTCTTTCCTGCTCTTTAATTCTTCACTTACAAATAGAAGGTTCTTTCTGAAATAACAATTTGGTGATCAAGGGAGACATCGGACTTGACTATTCTGTTTGTCTCGAGCACTTCCTGTTGGGGAGCTCTGTCTCAGACAGCCTAAAATTGTGACTTCAGTTGGTTTTTGTGTTAATTCATGTATTTCACTTTTAATGACTATGATCATTAGGCACATTCAGCATGTATTGGTTTCATTTTTCTTCCTGAAGAGCAAAAGACTCACAGTGGAGAACTTTAAATTCAGTGTGTTTATCGAGCACAGCAATTCTAATGGTAAATAATCGGACCGAACACAGGGAAAGCAGTCTGTAGAAGTGGGAAACCAGCCAGGTGAAGGGTCTAGGGGAGCAAGTACGTGCACAGTGAAATGGAGGTGGGGGGCGTGGAAAAAGTATTCCTGTCCGTGCTCCTGAAAGGTGCACCCCTGTCCTGTGGGTGGTCGCGGTTTTGCAGGCCATCATGGAATTATTTCATCATTCGCTTCCCTGAACGATGAAATACTTTCCTCCTTTACTCAATATGAGCTTGTATCTGTGATCATACTTTTATGGGCTTATTTGAAGAGAAGGTGTCTTGACATTGGCCATTTTCCTGTAAGGCTGTGGGGAGGTTAATAATTTGAACAACTTGCATTTAGCAACTCTTCATTGTGAACTTGGAAGGCAGCTTGTCTGCTGATCACAGAAAGTTTTGATGGGAAGGGGGCTGATACTCTTCGGAGTGAGCCAGGCTTGGCTTTGAGCATTGGGTGAGTACTTCGTGCCTTTGGGTTGGTTTTCTCTTCTCTGAAGGGAGAAGTATGGAGCCCTCTGTTAAAGGTGGTTGCGAGGCTGAGATGAAATACAGTGTGTGGATTACCTCCCACAATACGGAAAGTTATCTCATACAAAACAAAAATTTACAGTTTTTATTGGCTCATAGTAGAAGTTCAACTAAAGTTCATTTCATTTCCTATTTCCCATCAAAGCAGTGACCACTTAATGAAACAGTGGCAGTATAGGAAAAGCTTTTTGTTTTCTGACTTTGCGTACAGTTTGGTTAAGTGACAGTGATGGAATCCGGACTCATTTTTTTTTCTTATACACACTCTGATCACCAGGTATCAAGGTTACATTGGTGCAGCCCTAGTTTTGGGGGGCATAGATGTTACTGGACCTCACCTCTACAGCATCTATCCTCATGGATCAACTGATAAGTTGCCTTATGTCACCATGGGTGAGTGTGATATTTCCCTCCTGTTTTAGAATCCTCTTACTTACCAAGATGGTCTTTTATCTTTTTAAAAGATTTTATTTTATTTTTAGAGAGAGGGGAAGGGAGGGAGAGAGGGAGAGAAACTTTGATCAGTTGTCTCTCACACACCCCCAATTGGGGACCTGGCCTGTAACCCAAGCGTGTGTCCTGACTGGGAATCGAACCGGCGACCCTTTGGTTTGCAGGCTGGTGCTCAATCCACTGACCAGCCAGGGCCCAAGATGGTTGTTACAGAGCTGGTCTACTTTCCTGTTAGAGGAGGCAGTGCAATAAAGTGCTTTGATTATTTCTGCAAATGTTTATTGAGTTCTTCCTACAGGTTGGTCCTTGTTCTATGTGCTTGGGATATAACAGTGAACAAAGTTTTAATATGGATTTTTTTTTTAATCCTCACCCGAGGACATTTTTCCATTGCTTTTAGAGAGAGAAAGGAAGGGAAGGAGAAACACTGATGCGGGAGAGAGGCATTGATTAGTTGCCTCTTGCACATGCCCAGACCAGCAGTTGAACCCGCAACCCAGGCATGTGCCATGACTGGATATCAACCCTGTAACCTTTTGGCTATGGGATGATGCTCCATCCAACTGAGGCACACTGGCCAGGGCGTGATAAAGATTCTTGCTTGCAAGGAGTTTATATTTTAGTGGGGGTGGACAGACAGTAAGAACAGCTGCTATAAATACCACTTTCTAGTGGTAAATACTAGGCGGAAAGAAAGTAACACAGATGATGTTGTGCCACAGTTATGCAAGATACTACATTTGGGGGAGCTGGGTCAAGGGTATATGACAGCTCAGTGTACTGGCTCTTACATCTGCACATGAATTTATAATGACCTCAAAACAGAAAGTTAAACATGAACACAGGGCAAGGGGACTCGGGAGTGCTGGGATGGAAGGCCGACGGTGGCATTGAATAGGGAGGTCAGGCAGGGCTCACAAGGAGGTGAGTTTGAGTAGAAGGGCCTTCCGGGCAGAAGAAGAGCTGACGTGGAGGCCTCGCTGTGGGGCCGTGCCTGAAGCATGCAGGCTTTTTCCTTTTTTGAGTGACTGGAGTCCCTTTTTGCCACTTAATCACTAAGGTGTTTCTCCTGCTATTTTAACCTGTTACATTTTTGGCCTTTACCTTGGCCGTGCAGAGCTGGGAGCACTGCTGCCCGAAGAGGCTGGACGTCGCCAGTGTGAGACTCGGCTGTTCTGGATCGTGCTGTCTGGCCTCTCGTGAGGTTTTTCTGCAGCAGCTGCTCCCTGTCTGGGGGTTTGTAGGGAGAATGGTTTACCCCCAGATACCGTGTGGGTGAATCTTTGTAATTATTTTAAAGTAAAGGCCCTGGCTAGTGTAGCTCAGTGGACTGAGCGCGGGCTGGGAACCAATGGGTCCCAGTTTGATTCCCAGTCAGGGCACATGCCTGGGTTGCGGGCCAGGTCCCCTGTGGGGGCCATGTGAGAGGCAACCACACACTGCTGTTTCTCTCCCTCTCTTTCTCCCTCCCTTCCCCTCTCTCTAAAAATAAATAAAATAAATAAATAAAATCTTAAAAAAAATAAAGTGAAGATACAGTAATTTTAGAATTGTTTTGAATTGCTTTCTTCAAATGTGTTATCTCCATCAAAGTACTATTTCTCCCCATCTGATGCTTTTAAATGTAAAGGTGGAATAGGCTTTTCTACGAAGTACTTTCATTTCTTCTTCTTTATTTTTACTTAAAAAAATTTCATGCTTGCAGGAAAAAAATGAACAGTTCTGTATGCCCTTTACTGAGATTCGTCCCAAGTTAATGTTTTACCACGGTTGTTTCTCTCTCCCATGTCATCGTTAATGTGTGTGTGTGTGTAGCCATTTGGGAGTGGACAGCAGGTGACAGAGTCCTCCACCTTTAAACCCTTTAGCACATTTTCTTACATCCCTTTGATAAAATCATCAGTTTCTGGAAATTGAGTGTTAATATGAAGCAGTTTCATTTTTAGGATGGAAAAAGGAATTGTTTCCTTTGCTTTTGGACGATAGCACTTGGTCTGTGTGCGTGATCCTGCATCTGGGAAAAGTTGCTGGAAGGGAGTAGTTGTGTAGATTTGGGCCCGCTCCTTTCCCTCCTGCAACTCCACTTGGTGCTCCGTTCTGGCCGGCAGTGACCCCGTGTCTCTCCCAGTCTGGTGCGACCCCAGGGCTCGGGTTCCACAGCTTTGGGTTTGCAGCGGCGCCCTTCTGTGTAGGAGTCCTTGCTCCACACAGTCGGCCTGAGAGACCAGATGAAGAAGAATGAGAACATCAGTGACATCTGATTTTTTTTTTTTTTTTAAAGAAGTTAACCTTTATTTATTTATATTTAGAGAGAGGAGAAGGGAGGGAGAAAGAGAGGGAAACAGCAATGTATGGTTACCTCTAACATGGCCCTCACTGGGGACCTGGCCTGCAACCCAGGCACGTGCCCTGACTGGGAATCGAACCAGGACCCTTTGGTTTCCCAGCCCGCGCTCAATCCACTGAGCTACACCAGCCATGGCGTGACATCTGATTTTAACACATGAGTAAATTAGTGCTTGGAGGTTGAGTTTGTTCATGTGTTCATTATCGTCTCTTTCTTGAGGGCCTTCCAGGCCCTGGAGCAGGCACCACAGGGAGAAGCAAGTGCATGACCCTTGCTCTCAGCGCACACGCAGGGTGATGGGGGTGGAGGGGGCGTAGCTGAGAAGGGCAGTGAGTGCAAAAGCCAGTGGAGGCCAAAGGGAGAAAGGGTCACATCTAAACTGGAGGGTTTCAGGAAAAACTTCACTTCATTTGAGCTAAATCCTAAAGGAAGGATGAGTGACTTTCATTCATTTATCAGATAGTTTATTTAGCACTTACTTTCTGCCAGGCCCAGTGCAGGGTGCCGGCAGTATAGTGGTCAGTACTGCGCTTGCCCTCGGCGCTCACAGCTTCCCGTGGGGGACAGGAGTCGAGCAGACACGTTGGTTAATCTGGAAGAGGGCCCTGGAGGCGAAGAACAGGGACACGAGAGAATAACGGGAAGGTGTGTATGGATAAGGGGCGTTTGGGAAGTCCTCGCTGGGCAAGTGACATTGAAACATTTTCTTAATAATTTACAAACATGACGAACATTCAAGTGGGAAAAATATTACACAAAAAATAAGTCTCTCATTTCATGTCGCTCCTCCAGAGTAACCACTGTTAGGAGTTTCTTGTGTTTTCTCAGCCTGTATCAGAAAACACTTTATGATACACCTTTATATATCTCGTTATCTATCATCTGTCTCTCCGTCCCTATTGAAAATACACAAATGAGGTCACACCATACATACTGCCCCCTTGCTGTGGAGTTGTTTTGGGGAGGTTTCGTGTCAGGCCGTGCAGTTCTGTGTCACGGCTGGAGTAACAGCTACACAGAATTGCGCTGGGTGTGACGGCACCGTGATTTACTGACCCACTCTTTTGTAGGTGGGTATTTTGGTTTTCAGAATTTTGCAACAAATGTGACTTGGTATACTTGTGTAAATGCATACTTCAGATAAATTCCTAGTAGTGGCCTTCCTGGATTGCAAGCAGCGGAATCACTGGGCGATTTAAGGAAAATAAGAATGGTTTCTTTTCAAAGCACAGTAGGTGGCTCTCAGGCTAGCCGGAAGGGCTAGGACTGGTCTCGGGGCCGAGAGCAGCGCCACACGCCACGCTGCAGGAGGGCCGGTGCAGGCCAGTACAGATGCTGCAGGCCGCGCTGCCGGCGCGGCTGGTGCTGGGCCCTGGCTCGCTGCGCTCACGGCGCCGTCCCGGCTGCCTCGGGGGCCCAGTCTTCCGCCATTTCGTGCGCTGCCAGAGTAAGGGAGGGTGGGTGCTTCTGATTGGCGAAGCTCAGTTACCCGCTTACACAGTGGTGGGGTTCCCCAGACCTAGGAAGGAAGGACAGCTTCTGGACAGCCCAGAAAAGTGACAGATGGCTGTGTAGTGTGTTTTACCTGTTGAGAGCTATTGCCAAATTGCCTTTCAGAAAGATTGCAGGAGTGTTCTTCTCTTACTAACAGAATGTGAGCGTGCCTTCTCGGACAACCTCGCTGATATGTGGTACACTTGTCAGTCTGTTCGGTGAAAGACGGGAAGAAGTAACACAAGCTGAGACCTGGATGTTAAGTGGGGATTAGCCAGGAATTTGCTTCTCTACTCTCGGTCCCCAAGGGAAGGACTTTCCAAGCCCTGTGCTGTGCAAGGGTCTGGTGTGGTCAAGGAACCGAAAGACCAGTGTTTGCTGGGTGGGTGGGGCGTCCCGTGCAGGGGGTGCAGCAGGTGCAGCAGAAGCAAAGACATGGATGTTCGTTATCCAGGGAGCAGAGGCAAGGCCGGAAAGCTAGGCTGGACTGGGTCCCAGCAGTCCAGTCTGAGTGGTCTCGATTCTGTCCTGGAGGTTTCTGTCTAACGTTCTCGAGCCAGGAATGGCAGGGTGAGGTTGCCTGTGAGAAGAAGCAGTCTGACGGCTGTGGGAAGGAGGATGACGTGGGGGCGCCTGGAGGCAGGGATGGAGATTACGTCTGGCTGGAAGTGTTGAGGGCGTGGAAGGCCCCAGCGGTAGTAGTGATGGGCACTCACGCTGCGGAGACCACTCGGAAACCAGCCAACCCTTAGGCTTGCTTCCGAGTCTGTCATCTGTCCTCTCCTGTGTTCCTTAGTGGCAGTCCCTTCCTGGCGCCTGACCGCAGTGTTGGAGTAACTCCTTCACCCAGGGGCGACCTCCCTTCCAGCTGGACTCTGAATCCTTTCCCACTACCCCTCCTCCCCCTCCACTTGTACAACAGCTCCCCCGTGGGACTGTCGCAGGCTGAGTTCGTAGGTTCCTCTCGGGGCATTTGGTGTGGAGCAGGATTCCAGGATTCCAGGATTCCAGCCGTGGCCATGCTCCATTTTCCCCAGCCCTTGTCCCTCCTGCTCCTGTGAGAATCTGAGAGCTCGGAGAGTAGAATTTGTATCTTACTCCCAGAGTCTCCCAGGGTCCTGTGTGACCTGATGAATATTTGATGGTGAAGTTAATTTTTTGATTCTCTGACTGACTCACCTGTGCCAGAGAGTGCCTGAGATTAGCGTTAGGGGCCTCAGCAGCTGTTCATTGGCTGACCTGGCAGCCGACGGGCCCTGGGATGGAGGCGGTGTTGGCTGCGTTCCACTCATGCGGCCCCAGGTCAGCTGGACGCACATTGCGGAGGGTCTCTGTGCTGGAGGACTCTGGCGCTGTCTCATTATTTTCAGTTGGAATTCTGTGGAAGGGATGCTGTCATTGCCATTTTACTGATGAGAAACCCGGCACTTAAAGGAGAGCTTTGGTAACTTGCCTCTTACTGCTCTGCCCGTCAGCGGCAAAGCTGGGATTTGAACCCCGTTTCTGGTCCGGGTGAGCCCCAGTACGGCACAGCTGCTTTGATTTCAGCGTCTTAAGGTATCACCTCATTAGGATACTAAGCCTTGCTTCTAAATACTGGAAATATTCACACAAATTCCGGAAGGGTATTTATTTGTTTTCCCTGTATTCAGCTGCTGTGTATGCACATTTTCCATCCTGTACATTCAAAACTATTTACCGAAGTAGCTTTTTATAGTATCAGAGGAAAATTTTGAAAGTTATTCACAAGCCTACCACCCCAGACAACATGACTTACTGCTATCTAATCCAAGTCCATTGGAAGAGGAGCTCCTTACCAGAGAATGTACAAGGAAGCGCGGGTTCTGGACGGCCTTGGCTTGGCCTCGTCACCCTGTAGTCTCTTTTAGCCGTTGTTCCCTGTGGAGCCGGGTATGCACGTCTTTGCCTGTGGTAGCAGCAGCTCTGCCGGGCTGCCTGACTTCCCAGTGAAGGCCGCCTTCTGTTACTGTTCTTTTTTGTTCTCCCCCCGCCCCCCCCGGAGAGGCTGGGGAGCTGAATTTTGAGAGAGACCTGCAGAATTGCCAAAATTTGGTGGACTTTGTTTTAATTCACAATTCATGTTACTGATTTTGGGTGAGCTGCACAGCAGACTTCAAACTCCAGACGAAATAGAGGGTCCTCCTAAACGGAAGGTTCCTGCGGGGCAGTAGCACTCACTGTGGAATGAGGCTTTTCGTAACTGTAGCTTCAGTGAGCAAATGAGTATTTCGTGTAAATGCTCAAGCTTTGGTTAAATTATACGTTTCTTACTATAAGACGTATAAACAAAACTTTGTAATTAATCTTTTTTTATCAGAATGATTTGACAGTAAGAGCTGGAAGCTACAGATTACCCGTGAGACAAGGGTGTCCAAACTCTGCCTACCCGTGGGCCTGTGTTGGCGACTAGCCAGGCGCCTGAAGGCTGCTCTTAATTTGCACGGACCGGGAGACACGTGTCTGGCCGCAAGCGTCTTGGACGTGCTGGCACAGCTCTTGAGCGCAGAGTCCAGGAGCCCCCTCTTGGAGGACTGGCCTTCCCGAGTCTCACTGGGGAGAAGAATGCATCAGATGCCTTACGGTGTGGCCCTCGGACAGCTTCTGTCCTAAACCCTTTTTTATGGACGTGATGTTGACCGTCAGAGCAACACGCATCCAGCAGCTTTCCAGCTGCTGCACCAGCAAGTGTCGTGAGGTGCTTTGCTGATACAATTTTTGCAAGACTATGAGGTGGGTGCTAGGCAATGGAGGCTCAGAAAGGTATGCCAAGGCCAGCCAGGAGGTGCATGATCTGGGATGGGACCCCGGTCTCTATTCCCCATTGGCCATGTGACTGCTGTGAGTGCCGTGTGGCATGGGGCCCAGACCAAATGTGATTTGGTTTATTCTAAAAAAACGGGGGGCCCCTTAGGTTTTATTTATTTCTCTGTTAAGAGAATAATTTGTAAGAGACTGCCGGTGATCGAGTAGTGTGATTCTTGAAAGCTGGGCAAGATCCTTTGAGTTTTCTTTCTAA
>PVJI01026106.1:0-19424 GCA_004026765.1 Micronycteris hirsuta
CCTCTGGTTCAGAAAGCAGGGCTCTCAGAAGCCGGGGGACAGCAGCCAAGTGCCAGGCTTGTGATCAAACACTTAATTCTGTAGTTCTCTCTAAGGCTGGAAGTTTAGGGAAAAAATAATATCCTAACTAACCCTAATGAATTGATTCCTATTTCTTTTCTTTCTCATAGACAAATGAACCGTTAGGGCTCTAAGGGACTTTCAGTTCATCTGGTCTACCTCCATCATACACTGGCGGGGACCCTGAGTCTCCAGGAGACGCCCCGAATTTATTTATGTGCACAGAACTAGTCCAGGGCCAAACTGCAGACTAGAGTCCAAGAATCTTCTTCTCGACTCCTTGTTTCCATGCTCTTCCTTTTGCTATTAAAAAGGAAATTCATTTGCCTTTATTTGTGTAATCTGATATTTTAGAATTATGTCTATGAGCTTTGGGTTCACTTACTAAAGCATCACGTCAATATTTCTGGAGATCCTGCCCAGAGTTCTTCGCTTTGCCTCAGGGGGGCTGCGGACCCCGCCTCACATAACGAATATTCATCGACATCGTTGGGTAAAAAGAGCTGTAAGAACAGCGTGAAGGAAGGAGCAAAGGACAGAGCTGTGCGTACGGACAGCTAGTGCTGCTTATTCCATTCTTTGCCTTACTTTCTTTTAATTACTTTTTCATCTCCTAGTACCTCCCCGTTCGTTGCTACCTGTGATTAACTTAAAAACATGGCCACTTCCTATTGTACGGTTAGGGCAGCGGTCGTAATCCGGGAGAACTATTCACGTAAGGCTCCGGAACACGAGTACAAACCCTCCACCCCTGGGTGGGGTGGGGGTGGGGTGGACCTCCCCCCCCCAGCAGGACGCGCGTCGGAGCAGGGGACGCTGATGGCACCGCCGGCACCACGCGGTAGGCGCGGCCTCCGCGTCACTGAAGGAATGTTACCAGCGACCTTGGACGCCGGCGGGAACGCCGCATTCTGCAGCGTGCCGAGGTGCCCAGCGTTGGGAAAGGAGACGCTTTCCAAACCAGGCTGTACTTTGATACAAATTCTGAAAGTGACGTAGGAGCCTGTGGTGTGCCCTGCGCCTCCACTGGTCCAGGACACACAGCAGGGTCCTCAAGGATAAGTAAGCCCCTCCTCGCAGTGAGCTGTTAGCTGGCCTGGGAGCAGGCGGGCCGCGGAGCGTGTGGCGCTAGTTGAGTTCGTCCAGGACCCCTGCGGACCCTGGCTGTGGGGGGGCGGGGGGCGGTTGTCCCGCCTCCTCCCAGCTCGGGCGCTTGTCCGGGCAGCGGGGCAGGCTGCGTTCTGGGCGACGTTGCTCTTCTCTCTCTCCACGTGTATGTGTGCATACATATTAAGTAATAAGTGACAAATATAGTATAGCATTAATATTAAAAAGCTGTTTAAATGCATGTATATGTATTTTACATATGTATGTGTATAAGTGTATATGTTTGTATGTGTATATTTATGTATACAAAGAGAGAGGTTTTCTCTCTCTAGAGAAAGCTTCTCTCTATATAGCAGCTTCCAGAAAAAACAATGTAATGTGACATCATCAGAAGAAAAATACTCAGTGGAAACCTTCCTTTCTTGTAGTTGATACAGGTTAGAAAACAATGCTACCTGGCTTTAAAAAAAAAAAAAGATCGTCATTTTTGGGAAAATACGTAGGAGCTCTACCAGATCCTTAGATGCAGAAGCTTCCCATCAACGTCGCCCCCACTGGCTTTTGTTTGCCATCCTGCACCTGATGGCACACCCGTCACCTTCACGCTGACAGTTCCCCCCAAACCCCCGCTCGCCCCCCCACCCCCCAAGGGTGTGAAGCTCTGCATCTTCCCTAGCGCTTGATTGACAGCTCCAGTCAGGGCAGCTTGCTTTGACTGTGGTGACTCTGACTTGTCCAAATTCCTTTCTATTCACTTTATATTCATTGTGAAGCAACGGCCCCCGCAATTTCCCAAGCAAATTGCATAATTGTAACGACTCCAGATGACCAGGCAGAGTATGTGACAACTGTCTC
Organism: Micronycteris hirsuta; assembly: GCA_004026765.1. NCBI lineage: Eukaryota > Metazoa > Chordata > Mammalia > Chiroptera > Phyllostomidae > Micronycteris > Micronycteris hirsuta. The sequence continues at coordinate 2,023 of PVJI01026106.1, forward strand.
TCGTTCTGGAAGGCGTTCTGGGGGCGTTCTGGGCGGCTGTGGCCTCCTGCCCGCACAGATGAGCGAAGCCTGGGCCTGACTCCAGGAAGAAGCTGACAGGCTGCCCTGGGTCAGAGCCAACTCTGTACGGTGCCTACAGGAGCCCCACGCCCGCTGAGGCTTTAGCGCCATTTCCTGCATTTTTAGCCGGAGGAGAGAGTGCAGTCAGTTCCAGATTCTCCGTTGCTCTCCTGTGTGGCCTCAGCCTTCCTAGATTGGACCTTCCAGGAGATCAGAGCCAGCCAAACTGTCAGCACATCCTGAACGAGTGGCAGCCACATGATGGATCCCTCGTATCAGGAGCTCTGGGGGCATGGAGGGATGCATGGATGGGCAGGACAGGAAGAGTCTCCCAGGAGGGAGGCAGCTATACTGAGAACTGGATTATAGTCAGCGGCTGCTTAGCTAAAGTGCGAGGCCCAGGGGCTTGGCTAAGCTCATCAGGAGAAGCCACGACCACCGTCATAAGGAGTGTCCGGTGAGAGAAAAGCTTTTGAACCTGGCCTTGAAAGGCCAATGGTGAGACGAGAACATTTCAGGCAGAGGATGAAGAATTAGGGAGCAAAATCTTAATCCACACTAGAACGGGTAGGTAAGTTGACCAGCTGTGCAGGTTTGCCTGGGTCATGTGGGATTTCTATGTTCAAACCATTAATGTCCCAGGAAAATGGGGACAAGTCGGTCACCCTACTAGAAGAAGGTCAAAATGAAAAGGCGGGTTGTGGCCAGACCAGGGCAGGGGCATCATGGTCACAGTTCATTAGCAGGTACTCTTAGTTTAAATAAAGAGCGGGGGGCGGGGGCCCATGTGGAGCTTGCTGTCCAGCTGGTGAGGAAGTCCTAGAACTGTTTCCGGGTTACAAAGGGACAGTCGGCACCAAGCAGACTTAGTGTTGATGTGCTTTGCTCACAGTCAGAGCCCGGGGGCCAGGTGCTCACTGGGGAGCCGGGATGCTGGCTGGCCAAGGAGAAGGTCTGGAGTGCTTAGCCTTGGCCTTGAAGTAGCACAGGTGGAAGGTGGCAGCATAGGGTTTGGGCTGGGGTTTGAGGCAGGTTCTAGAAGGTTCAGAAAATTGTCCACTGCTCGTTAGAAGAGGAAACATTTCTGCCAGGTAATAATGGGGGCACACGGCCGAGCAGAGCCTGTACGTCCAGGTGGTTGTTCAGGGGACCAGGCCCGTGAGGTTCTCAGAAAGAGGAAGGGTTCCGTGAGGCACTCAGCCTGGGAAACATGTTGCACGCTGTCTTCTCTTTATGGAAATTTACAGTTAGCACTGACAATGCCAGGTGTGGAGCAGTCCTGCAAAAAAGAAAAACCAAATGAAAAAACACGAAACCGAGCCACGTAACATTGTGACACCAAGGACCACAAAGACCCCTTCATTTGGAGGAAGGTCAAGGCGGGAAGGTGGGTCATTCATTAATGTTTTGTGGAAGAAGGACTCTTTGGAAAGCACTTCAGGATGCTTTAGTATAGACAAAAATGAGTCATTTTTAAGTGCAAAATTGACCTTAGCATTTGGAAAGCCCGTTTTCAGTGATTGCACAAACGTTCAAAACCAGTACCGTGGCGGCAAGAGCTGCAGAGAGAGAGGCAGACCCAAGTTCAAACGCGCCTCTCAGTGCCTGGGAGACAAGCCTCACGGGTTTGTGTGAACGGTTTGACTGGAACTTGGCCCAAAGCCGAGCACACAGCAAGCGCCTGTGCATGAGCTGGCATCATTATTTTCATTTTTATTACGATACATGGGAAGCGAGTGGGTCAAGCTGTCAAAGTCTGGCTTGCCCCTGGGATTTGTAGACTTTCCCGGAGTTGTCCGTCCTTCCTGCTCCGGACAAAACCCATCAAGTTCACGGTCGCAGGGTGCTGGCTTTGCTGCTTCTGAATGAGCTGTGAAAAGGCTGAGCTGGCTCGCAGCAGAGGCGGAGGCCGGCAATATGCAACCTGTAGTCTGTCGGATGATGCCGCCGCCGGCCCACCGAGGGGCCGGCCCACGTACCCCAGGAGGGAAGAGGCTCGCACATATGCCGCAGAAGACGCTGGAGAGCGGAGGGAGGCGCCATATGCTGCTGGGCCTTCCCGGCGGGGTGAGGGTGCGGGAAACAACCGTGGAATCCTGGCACACGGCTCGGGCTGGGCCGCCCACCACGACGGCCCACGGGCTCGCGCAGCACCCTCCTGGACACACGCCCTTGCTTTCAGCCTGCCTGTTGCGATCGAAGACTGTTCCTGATTTTGGAACAAAAGAACAATAGTAAAACGGGGTCAGCCAAAATGAAAGCGAAGAGCGAGGGAGAGAAGAGGAGGCTCCATCTGCCCACGCTCATCCAGACAAGCCACGGGTCGCTCTGGGGGGCTGCGGCCAGCCGCTGACACTGCGCGTCACCTACCCAGTCCCCGCGCCCGTCTGCTTTCTTTGCGCGGATCCTGCAAAGTGCCGGGTGGGTGCTGTTCCCATGGGGGAGCCACATGCTTGTGCACAGGGAATATTCGAGAGGCAGGAGGGGCGGGCAGACCTGGTGAGGAGCGCAGAGCTGAAACTCCATCTGTTCTCTTCCTGTTCTGCGAATCCCGCAGTGGCAGAACAGTGCGCACGGAATTGACTGATCAAACGGGAATGATTTCGAGAGCGAAAGGCGCTCTGGAGCAAAGACACGGGGACAGTGAGCGTACACGGAGTGTCCCAGGCACACCCGAGTGTCGTGACCCCTGCTGTGGTCCGAGCTGTGTCCCCACCACCAAATCCGTATGTTCTGAGGCCTGACCGTCTGCACCTCGGGATGTGACTGTACGTGCAGATGACAAAGTGAAAACAACCCTGTAGGGTGGCCGTGACCCAGCCAGGCTGGTGCCTTTCAATGAAGAGGGACTCTGGGGACACAGAGTGACACCCGGGTGGGCACACAGAGAGAAGGCGGCCGTCCGTAAGCCAAGGAGAGAGGCCTCAGAAGGAGCCGGACCTGCCAACGCCTGATCTTGGCCTTGCAGCCTCCAGAACCACGAGAAAATACATTTGTGTTGTGGAAGCCGCGGGGCTGTGGCACTTGGCTTTGGCAGCTCTAGTGGCTGCTCCCGCCACCTGGTTTCCCCGACGTGCCTCGTCTGTCGACACGGAGAGAAGCAGGCACGCCTTTCAGGACTGAACGGGGTGGGGGTGTGGTGTGTGCAACGCCGCGCTGCGCTGGATCGTAACGGATATACACCCCGAAAGGTAGAGCCTGCGCCAGTCCACATGCCGGACACGCTGGGTTTTACCAACGCCGGGCCTGCACTGGGATCGTAATTATAAAATCAGTCAGTATCCATCAGTGCCACATAACCCTTGAAAAGTGGTAGCCCGGAGGGCTTTTTAATTTGGGACTCGAGATAAAAAAAAAAACGGCAGGATCAGTTGAGAATAATTAAATCCACCCTCCGGAATGTGAACCAGATATTGGCTTTCCTAGGCCAAGGCTAAGGACCCTCTGCTGGGGGCGGGGCCGTCCTTGACCGCACCTGCCGGGGGTGGGGTCTCCCCAACGGTATCCTGACTTGCTGGCGTCTGTGGATGTTTCCAGACTCCATTGACCATGGCTCCAAGTTCATTCTGGGGTTAACCTCGGAAGCCTGCCTCCCGCACACACTGTCCCAGCGGCTAAGGCTGGTTACTGTGGGAGGAGGCATTGGAAAGCTTTCCCTTTGGACCGGGCTCCGTTTTAGCTGGGGACTCTGCCCCCTGAGGACACGTGGCTCTTTCTGTGTGGCACTGACAGGGGGCGGACGCTGTTAGGCCCAGAATGTCGCTGTCCTGGCTAGATGGTCCCAGGAGGGTCTGTGGACCATTCATTGCATAGCAACGTCAGGAAGAAGGCCCAGTTTCATTCAGTCACTCAACAAACAGTCATGCAGGGCCTACTGTGTGTCAGGAACTCATTCATTCATTCACTTATTATTTATTCACCATCGTTTTTATGGTGTACCGGATAATGTTTCTAGGCCCCTGCCATTCGTCAAGAAGCAAAACAAGGCCGGTGGGAGGGAGCAAGATAGCAGTGGTAAGGGACCACCAAGTCTGATGTGTTAGTGCGAATCGGTCCTGCGGAGAAAATAAAGCAAGGCCAGGAGGTGAGAAGTACCAGGGAGGCCTGGGTCAAATTTATATACAATCGTGTGTGAAGAGCGCTCGGCTTTGAGCAGAGCGGTGATGGGGCGGCAGGGGGAGCCTGGGGGAGGGCTGGAGAAAGAGCATTCTAAGTGGGGGAGCAGCCAGACCCGGGCTTGTCACGCAGGGACTAGCGTGGGGGTCAGAGATGCTGGCCGGAGTGAGCCGGCAGGTCCGTGCTGGGAAGCAAGCCCCGTGAGGGGACAGTAGTGGCTGGATCAGGCAGGGCCCTGGGCACGTGGAAGGACAGGTGTCATTCTGTCTGATCGTGCAGGTGGGCGGTGATGGCCCGTGGACAAGCTCTTTTGGTGTCCGCCTGTGGGGGCACGAAGTGGGGCGGCGGGAGCTCTCCAAGGTGCTGATGCTGGAGGTGTTGGCCTTGGCCGTGGCCGTGCCGGTGGGGCTGGACCGCGTGCAGCAGGGCTCAAGAAGATCCCTCTCTGGTGTTTCCCTTACACCAGCAACTTCCCCTACCTCTGTCCCACTAGCCTCGCAGTCTTTCAAGATGACAGGGCTGCTTTCGAGTTACTAACGGAGCACCGGGGGCTTGAAGGCGTTAAGCCGCTGGTCCCGGGCTACGCAGAGAGTACTGGCAGAGCTGGGCTCCCCTCCCCGCCCGTCTGCCTTCAGATCTGCTACTTACTCGCTCCCTCCTAAAGCATCTTGCATATTCCGTTTTTGTGTGGGATCCTTGAGATGTAGCACCTTTGGGTACTTGAAAATTTTAACAGTTTTAAAAAAAATGAGTTCCATAAGCCATGTCTGCATGTCCCGTGACCTTCTGGCAGATGACAGTCCCTTATCCCCATGTTCACCAGCGTACATCCCGAACCCCTGTTGAGAGGCGGGTCTGGAACTCTGACACCCTCCTAGAAGCAGTCAAGGTCTGGGAGAGTGGTCGCTCCAGCCCCACCCCAGACCCGCTCAGTCAGAATCGGCATCTGAACACCCTCTCCAGGGGCCTCTGAAAGCGGGAGGGGTGCTGTCTCTGAGCATGGAGTGCTGGGGCCGGAGGCGGCCTGTCTGAGCCTGTGCAGACTGCGTAACCTCCCTTGCCGCGGTTTCCTCTTCCACTCTGGGGACAGGATGAGGGGAGCAGTGTGCAGTGCCCAGCCCGGTGTTCAGTGGGGCGCAGGGCCCACCACAGAAGACCCCACGTGGGCAGCGTCCTCCTGCAGGGCCCCCTGGGAGTCGGAGCCCAGTGCCGCTCAGCCCGTGGGATCGCATGGGAACGTGTCCCCACAGCCTAGGACGGGGCTGCTCGGGAAACTCGGCCAGCCCTGACTTGCCGGGAGCGGCGGGCTCTGCCGCCATGCCAACCACCTGCCAGGCTCAGCCCGGCTCCCCCCACTGAGTGAGCGGCGTCCAAGTGCCAATCAGCTGCCGCAAACCCCAGTGGGCTCCCGACAACAGGTGTCTCATTAAACAGCTCCCCCCTCCTGGGCTCACCCACCGACAGGCACCAAGCCCGCACTCAATCACCGCGTAATCACAGCCAAACTCCATTAACAAGTCCTACTAATTACCAACTTCTAACGGCGTCTGCAGTTCGGAGGCAAAATACCTTATTCTTTTCCGATGGAAACTGGCTTGTGATCCTTCCCAAAGATCCTTAATTAGGTCCTTTAAAAATGGGGACCGGGGGAGGGGGAGGGGCAAAGCCAAGAGACCCAGGGCGGGGCCGGTCCTGGAAGTGCACAGCGCCAGGTTCTGTTTGTTTCAGTTCTGTGCCTGCTGGTGGCCCACGAGGGTCCAATTAACTTGCCACAGATGCTTGTATTGGTTCTGTCCTCTTGTCTTGTTCTTCCTCTTCTATCTATCTTTCTTTTTTTTTTCCTTCTGGGAGGGATAAAGTTGTAGCACAGACTGCAGGCCTGCAGGCATCCAGAGATCAACACCCAGTTGTGTGTGATCAAACCCCCTGTGAACTGTGAACGCTCCTTTGCAGAATCCCTAATGCAGAGGAGCAGGCGGTGGTGGGGGGGGGGGTTGGCCTGCGCCCCAGCGGCTGTGAACGGAGCCGGTGCGTTTTTGAAAGGGCCCGACTCTCTCCTTGCATTACCCCCAAAGCAGATATTGTGTGAAGTTTTAACTCACCTGGCTTCTCCTACTGTAACTCACTCTTTCTCACCTGGCCAGGTGAGCGTGCCATAAAGGAAGCCACACGTTAGAGAAACCCAGATGGAGCTTAGCCCGGTCCCAGATGCGCGCAGACACAGCGGCTATCAGAGACAGCTTTGCCTGTGGTAAACTCTCCCCGGGTGGCTTGGTTCTGCCTCTCGCGTCTACCCCCATGCGGATGCCGTGACTATCTCCGGGCGCGCCACCCAGTTCCTGCTGTAGACCGTGACAGGCCCTGGCAATTGTGATGAGCGCCGTCAGGGATTCGGGAGCCCACGCTCCGCTTTGATCAGGGCTTCCTGCGACGTCCCCTTGGGTACCACAGCGCTGATTCGTGCATCCCTGGGTAGGACCCCCGCTTCAAAGGCTTAGCGCAGAGGAAGGCGAGATGCCGTTTACGCTGAGGATCTGCAGTCCCATCAAGCTGCTCTGAAGGGAGCGTTCTGCATTTTGAAAAGGCTTCTGTCAGCCATAGAACCGCTGCAGGGGCCCCCAGGGAAGGAGACAGGCCAGACTGGCTGGGGCGTGTCGTTACAAAGACAACTCTTACTGAATTCCGACTTATTAAAATGGACGTTACTCTTATGGCTCCTGATTCATAAGTCATGGGGTGTCGGGATAAGTAAGGCCTTAAGAGATCATTGCTCGGGAGCTTTCGAACTGTGTGCATGGAGCCCCGGGATTCTCATCATGCCCCGCACCCCGGGGCAGGACGGCCAGGACACGACCGTTAAATGGCCAAGGCTTCGGCGAGGCAGGGTCACGCTGGCCTGTTGTACCTACAGTTGGTCCCCAGCTCTCTAATGATCTTCTTTGTTTCTATAGAACAGGTAGTGATGTGTCCACTTGCAGTTTGATTTTAGTAATTGGAGTTTTCTCTATTTTTTTTCTTACTCTATCTCGTTCACGTTTTGTCTATTCCTTTGAACGGACCATTCTTTCCTCTGTGTAGGTCTTACGATTTCTTGTTGAAAACTGGATATTTGAATCTAATAATGTGGTCATTCTGGAAATCTCCCCTTCCATGTGGATTTCTATTGTTTTGTTTTTATGATTTATTTTTTTATCTTTTTAAAATAGCTGTCAGCTGTTGCTGAGTGTAGGATTAGCCCGAAGTGTTACCTTAAGATCTGCTCAGGTCGTTTCTGAGCCGGGTGGTGACTTTCTCACTTCCCCTGTATGTGCAGTGGCTTTGGAATGTCCTCCCCAAAGGGTTCCCAAAACAGAGTCTGGAGGGGGGAGAAAAATACAGGGGAGAAAATAAAGGGTGCTGGCCCTTTAAGTCCCCTGGAAGTCACTTCGGCCGTCCAGGGTTGGGGTAGGCGGTGCCATAGCCCTGGCTGCCCGCCTCTTTGTGTTTCTAAAACCAGCAGCAGTGATTGGCGACGGGAGCACAGATCGCTAACATTGGAAGGAAGTGCAGAATCCTCTTCGCTCACCCTGGCTCCTTTACGCTGTTTGTATATATGGCGCACACAGCTGTCTGACCCAGGGCTGCGGGTGGGCCACTGCCGAGTTAAGAAGTTAAATGGACCCCAGTCAACCGTAATTTACCTGGTGAGCCTTCCCCGGACAGTGTCAACCCTAACATAGTCCAGAGTCTCCGAGTGGCTACCCAGGCAGATTCCGACAGAGCGAGCTCTGTCTAGGTGGGGAGCTGGTTTCACCGCACCTCTTACCACAGCTTCCAGGAGTCCCAAACAAAGTCACGCCAGTGGGATTTTGCAGAAATACAAAAGCCAGTCCTCAAATTCACATGGAATGTAAGGGGCCCTTGAGAGCCCCCACGATCTTGCGGAAGAGGAAGAAAGTTGGAGGAGTCATGCATTCTGAACTCCAAACGTCCTGGCAAAGCTACCAGGGCTAAGACGGCCAGGCAGCGGCACAGGGTCAGGCAGAGGGGTGGACGTGCAGATGCGGCCTGTGCGCACCACGGGATCGTCTTCAGCCAGAAAACTGGCCGGTGCTCGGATGCGTGCTCTCCTGGGAGCTGGAGTGGCGGTCTGCTTCCATGCACTGTCTCCATGGCAGCCTCGGTCCCACCCTCAGACCCTGGAGTGGCATCCTGTGACTTTGCTCTGTAGACGCCTATGTGAAGTATTTAAATACAGAAGAGCACGCACGTGTGGGATGCTACCTTCATGCCGTAGGAACAGACCGCAAAGCAAACATGTTCCTCCCAGTGAGTCATTTTAATCAGGTGACACTTAGCCCTCTGTGAAAATACTCAGCAGCACGCTGGCAAGCAAGTCCCTTTTTTGTCCCGCAGGTAGTCTTGAATTTTCCAGTTCCAGCCAGAGAGACAGGGTCCCCTGACAGTTTGGGGGGTGCGTTTTTCCAGCTGGCTACAGAGCAAGGAGAGTCCCAGCAGCTGGAGGTCCTCGGCGTGGTCAGAAGCAGCGTGTCCCTCCTCCCAAGTGCAGCTCCTCAAGGATGCTATCAGTATGCTATTTTTTTTATTTGTTTTAGCAAGAAGCAAATGAATATATTATTCAGCAGCAGCAAGGCACAGGGCAAATGGCTGTACGAGGTGTGGACGATTGGGGTCCCACGCGAGTGGGGCTGGGGGTGACTATACTTAGGAACTCATTTTCACAGACACTGACACCCAGGACCATCCTCGGAGACCTGTCCATCAAGCCGCAACATGATTTACAGAAAAGTTGCCTCACTCAGCCTCCGACCGAGCAACTACGGCCCCTTAAATCCCAGGTGTGTGTGTATTTACAAAGGGAATGAAACCCACTCGAAGGACGTTGTTCACACCAGCTACTGAGATCCCCCCACCCCCACACCTACGGTGTATGCACCTTCTTCTCCCCTTTTAAATTTAATTTCAACAACGCTGCAAGGCTCCCTTTACTTATTTTCATAGCTAAATTCATTGTTTTCCTATTATTGCCATATGACTAGGTTTGCCAGTGTACCACCTGAACACCGGCTATCCTTCCAAGTATCCACTGTAAGCGACACACTTGCAGGTGGAGTCTCTTTGTCAGAGCAGAAGCTGGGGCCGGGATGTCTTTCTGAGCTCTGCATTTCATTCACAGCGTCTGCCTCCTTGCTGAAGGCAACAGATGCGTCAGAATCCGTGCGATGAAGCCACTGCAGTTTGGGGCAGGCTTGCCCATAAAAATGCATTAAACACACGCACACGCACACACACACACACACACACAGAAATGAGCAAATTGTGTGTGATGCAGAATTATGTATCGAAGGTGCACCGAAATCTCACTGAAGAGCAAAGGGAATGGCTCTGGGGGTTTTCAAAGAAACCCGAGAGAGGCACCCGGTGACTCTTGGCTGGAAACGGGCCCTGGCGCACGGGGAGGTCGAGTACTTCCCAGCGCCTCACAGAAGGCTTTTCACAGCGCTGGATAATGAAAGAGGCTGGCGGGGATAAGATTTCCCTCCTTGTAATGACATGACAGTGCTGGCTCTTTGAAACTCCCCGGGTATGTTCTGGAATGCTAATTGAGCATTCGGATCCCCATCTAGGGGGGGTGTTCAGCTGGCGTTCTGCGCAGCCGCTCTGAGGCCCATTCTGTCTGATTTTTGGGGCTGGCGCAGGGCTGGCGGAGGATTCCGCCGAATTACAATCCCCCCGATGGTGGCACCTGCCGCTCAGCTCCTAATTCACTTCCTAGCTCCACGTTGGGGTAGTTCTCTGTATAGAACGCGGGATAGATTTGTTTATCCAGCATTCTTCCATCCGGAAAACTCCATTAACTTATGCATCTGTTCTTTGCTGCTGTTGGGATAATTGATGTTCATAATAATGACCCTGAAGCAATTCAGGTGCCTTCAGAATCACATAAGATTGCATTCTCTTTTGTAGGGACGGGAGGCAGGGTGTCCCCAGGGTCCTGAATGAGTGCCGTGGTTTGAGAGTCAAAGCCATGTGTATGGCGGGACAAGCTGCAGGGTGATGGGAAGGCAAGTCCCCCTGTTTCCTTCCCGAGCTCCCTCCTTTATGCACGTGCATCCAGCACGTGTGTCCTGAATGCGTGTGTCTGCCAGGTACCTGCTGGGCACCCGAGATAGGAAGACGGAGTAAATTAAGTTCTGGTCTCTGAGAGACCCTCTGTCTAGAGATGGGACAGACTTCCGTGGGGACAGATCGTGTTTCACAGCGTGGTCCTGGAGTGTTTGGGATGGGCAGAGGTGGAGGGCGGCCCAGAGGAGCGAGGAGAGGCATGATGGGCGGTCCCGGAGGAGAACGGGGCACAGGGACAGGGCCACACCTTCAGTCCCGGTCTTCCAATGGGGCCAAGGAGGAGGATAGACGGTCAAGGCCAGTTATCTGGGCAGTGATGGAGAGACCCAGGGAGGTGGACGTGACTCAGTCGGTGAGTAAGTGAAGGTGCTGGGAGGGCCAGAAGTCACGGGCAAAGGGGGAAGGTAATTTCGTCGGAGTGATGGAAAGCTCTGGGGCGTGACTCTCGGAAAGCCGGGCCGTGGTCATGGGAGTTGACAAAGTGAAGGAGTGGGTGAAGATAGAGTACTGGACGGTCACCTACACCAGGGTGACGGCCAGCAAGGTGGCAGACTTCCCCTGCAAAAGTGTCATAACCAGATGGGACTGTCACCCTTTACTTTCAAGGCCTCACTAGGATGGTCTCAATCTACAAGCCAGACAGAAAGACACAAAGTTAATCTGCCTGGCCCTTCCCAGCACTCTCTGAGCTTCCATTGTCTCGAAAAAGGGTGACGCACGAGCCCTTTTGTGTCCCTAAAAAGGGACACAGACCTGAATGGTCATCTATATCAGCTTGTCCCTCTGCCTCTCTTTGCGAGAAATAGAGTTCAGGCTGCGAGGAAATAACCGATTCATGATTGCCCGTCCTTTTCTGAGCTGTGGGGGCAAAGGAGAAAGCCAGGCGGAAATGAAATTCTGCAGCTCAGCCAGGAGAGACGTTTTCGGGCGGCTCTATAGCTTCTTGACGCTGTGCAGAAACGAATCGGCCATTTCCAAGTCTCTGTCTTATTTAACTCTCTAAGTCAAGGTCTTGGGGTTGAGCTGGGAAACCGCCTTTTTTATTAGACTCGCTGGAACTTTTCATTTGGGCTTTGCTCATATAATGAAATGAAAAAGACAAACCGACGGCAGAGAACGGACAGGCACCTGTCCGTGTCCTGGTTGTCTTAGTCTCCGAGGCCCCCTGAGTGATGTTTGAGCAACCGGGTGGATGGGAAAGGCCCTAACGGGCTGCTGTCCCCATGGTGGGCTGGAGCGCCAGGTGCCCGGCAGGTGGAATGCCACCTGAGAAGGCTGTGAAACGGGCAAAGGTGAGGACAGGGGTCAGGGCGCTTTGGGCCACCTTGGCCCACGACTCCTGGAATTGGAGGTGTTCCCCTCCCTCAGAGCTTTCTTTTCCCGTGGGTCTCTCCTGCTGTCCTTTCAGTGGCCACCGTGGTGGCCACGGGGTGGCCTGGTGGCTGGGCTGTGGCAGCACAGAGAAGACAGGAAGAAAACAGGGAGAGAATCTCGGTCTTCTTCCCCAGTCCGCCTGCCGGCACGTGCTCCCCAAAGTCCTCAAATAGCCCCGCTCTGTGCTCTTCCAGGTTCTGCAGCTGCGCTTTGTGGGGTTCACATGGCTAGTCATTTCTTTGTGCCTGGACCCGGAACCCCACAATTGCCATTTGATGCCGCTCTTTTAGGATAAATATTGATACTTAGTTTAATTAGTCACTGCATTTTTTTAACCGGAATATCCTTTCCTTTTCCCATCAGCTTTTGAATTGTAAGGAGACTTGCCTTTAGAAATAGTATTTTGGAATCTAGATCCAGAATCAGAAACCGACTCCCTATTAATGAAGACAGAGGGTCTAAGGCAAGACCGTGGATGAAGCTGGAGGTTGAACATGCAGGCCTGGGCCCATTCATCTGAGAGCACACGGCAAAACTGTGAGGGCCCCCTTTCTAGGGAGACGATAGCAGTGCCAAGAGTATTGGGAAGGGCCAGACAGACCGCCGTCCTCCTTCCAAGCTGTAGACCGACGGTCACAGCCCCGTCTGCGTGTTACCCGCTCATAGAGGATTTTGCCATCTCTTTGAAGGGAGACCAAGAAAAACCCCCTTCCTGCTTGGCCTCGCCCTCTGCTTGTCCTTCAGACGGTTCAGTGGGAAGATGAGCATTGCCGTCAGATCACGCTAAGCCGTGGGACTTACTCACAGAGAATGGGAGCGCTCACGCCAACCTCAGTGCCAGTGCCTTTTGTTCAATCAGAGCTGCTGACACCTGGGGCGGAAAGACGGAAAAAAGAAGGAGGCAAGGGGGAGAGACGTAAATGATGAATCCGTACGTTTGGTATGAAGGATAAATATATCCCTGGGATTCTTTTATATTGCTGTGGAATTCCCTGAACTTTCTAATCTCCAATAAGCCACGCTCTTCGTTTTTTCTTAATTGATATGAACACACAGATTTCCTTTGGCGATCAAGTGTTTGCAAAGAGCATTATTTAACATTTATTGAGCTGTGTGTCCCAGGGTAGCATGCTTTATTCCACAGGGCCTTTGAATGTTACAAAACCCTTCACCAGTACTTAATGTTTTGTGTTGACCCAGCTTGGGTGCTAATCCAAATTCCCGACTCTATAATTCACAGGAGACTCAGTGAAACCACAGCGCGTGCTGTTGACCAATGAGGGAATTATGGGGGAGATTCTGTTCTTGGTCCCTGAGGAGACCTTGTTTGTTCTAAGGGCTGTGGGCTGGTTTTGAGTAGGACCTGATGAAGAAGCCAAGAAGGCGGTCCTGGAATTTCTGGCCACAAGACCTAAGTTCTGTTCTCGACTTCGCTGCTAGTCAGCCTAAGTCGATAATTCTGAAACATGGCTGCAAGTAGAAATGAACTGGACAATTGAAAAAAAAAAAAAAAGAGTTTCCCAAGCTCTAACCAGTTAATGCAAAATAATGCTCTCTGGTGGAAGAACCCAGGAGCATGTTAAAACTGTCGCAGGTGATTTTTTAAAAAAGATATTATTTATTTATTTTTAGAGAGAGGGGAAGGGACGGAGAAAGAAAGAGAGGGAGAGAAACAGCGACGCGAGAGAGAAACATCAATTGGTTGCCTCTTCTCCCTGCCCTGACCTGGAACAGAACCCAGGCATGTGCCCTGACTGGGAATCAAACCCGTGACCTTTCACTTTTCGGGATGACGCCCCACCCACTGAGCCACACCAGTCAGGGCTGTCCCAGGTGATCTCGATGCAGCAAGTCCAAGGATCTGAGTTTGAAGATCCCTGCTTTACGTGACCTCCAAGAGCCCTTACCAGTTTGAGCCTCTCCGATTCTCACTGGTATTTACTAAAGCACCTGCTTCACGCCCAGAGCTGCATTCCAGTCACGGTACCCTAACCCAAAGGGGACCTGTCCGCAGGCATCTCAGTTTTGAAAAGTGCGGACATATACTTCACAAAATGTAAAGATGAACCTACTCGGGCATGAGGGCTCCTTACACAGATTTGATGAAAAACCATGCTCTGCTCATAAAACAGGATGATAAGATCACTGGAATTTAAAAAATAAAAAAGAAATCCATATCATTTGTCCAGATCCCAATTAAAAAATTTATAAACTTAGGATGCTTTAGAGATATGCAAAGAAGACCAAAAAAAAAAAAAAAAAACAAAAAAACAAAGAGAAACAAAAAAAAACAAAGAAAAGAAAAAAAGTTGGGCAATAAGTGTTCACGGGCAGTCACGTTATCTGGTGTGACTCCGGGGCACTGAGTGACGGCCTTATTCCAGAACAGCAGACCGGCAGCTTACCTTGCTCCCCCTCACGTTCCCTTGCAGGGTTCCTTTTTAAGATTTTATTTATTTGTTTTTAGAGAGAGGAGAAGGGAGGGAGAAAGCAATGTATGGTTGCCTCTCACATGGTCCTCACTGAGGACCTGGCCCGCAACCCAGGCATGTGCCCCGACTGGGAATCGAACCGGGACCCTCTGGTTCCCAGCCCGCGCTCAATCCACTGAGCTACACCAGCCGGGCAGGATTCCTCTCTTTTTCAAGTGCCCTGTGAGACAGTGAGAGCTTTTACGCCCCTCGCGGGTTTTCGCCTTTGTTGGAAGTTGGGCGTCTGCCTGGTTGAAATGTGGAAACGGTCCTTGGAGCGCTGGGGTTGTGGGGCCAGTGTTCATTAAGGCTTTGGTAATGAGCACCTGAGAGCAGGGGAGTTTTCGGGGCCTGGGGTTCTAGTCCAGGGAACGGTTGGGGATGGTGCCGAGTGAGGCTTTCTCTCCCTTTTCCCCTTGGTTGGCTGTGCGGGAGGCTTTATTCTATCTCCATGTTGGCCAGGAGACAGGAGAATTGTGAACCAGACTACTAGCCAAGATCATATACGTATTTAGAGCGAGGTAGCGATTCTCTCTCTCTCTCACCCCCATCTTTATCTCTGTCTCTTTCCCCAAATAAAGAAGAATGACCCGGGCTTGCCAACCAGAATAGCTGGAGGAATGGGGTAAAAATAGTCCAAAAAGGGTTGACCAATCATGTGGAAAAGCTTATTTTTAAAACTCTTTTTTTTAAATGTCATTTTTTTTATTAAAAAGAAAATGTCAGTTGGAAATTAAATTTAAAAATCCCTTGCCTATTTATTCTCCGGGTGCCAGAAATGCGGTCCACCTTGAACGCAGGGGCGGCGGTGGCAGGGCCCACCTGCGTGTAAAAGTCTCTGGGGTTGTGTACGCGAGAACTTCGTCTGTTCTAGAAGGAGGTGGAAGTGAAAATAATCAGGCTGCTTTGAGTGGAGTTTTAAGGCTCATTGTGACATCTTTGTAACCCTGCAGTGACGGATCCTGAACGAATACTCAGAATTGAACACGCAGCGTTAGGGCTCCTGAGTGTCTCTCTGAAAGGTGTCCTGCTGGGCAGACTGGGACTTGTGGATGGCTGCTGACGTCAGACTGCACACAGTCTGGAACAAAATGCAAGGGGGAGCAAAATAAATAAGACCAAGCCAATGGCAACAACAAAACCAGTTTGAAAAATAAAAACAAAGGCAAGGGAAAAAAAAAGCACTTAGGCATAAATCACCCACCGTCTTTGATCTCGGCAAAAAGGACCCTTGACTTGGCCGGCACTCCAAACGGCATTCCTTTTATTCGTCAAAGTTGAGATGATTTCCCATCGTGTTGTTTCTCGGCGCTGAATCTGGGCTGATTTCCTCTGGCTCAACATCTGTGGCTACCCCCTAGGAACTAATTGGGCAATAAAAGTTTTCAGGCGCATGAAAATCAGGTATTTAAAAAAAAAAAAAAGGATGGCCGATACTAGTTTCAGAAACAGTGGGGTTCGGAACGCACCCCGGCCGGTTGCCTGCGGGCGGGACTGGCCAGCGCCGGAAGCGAGACCCAGGCGGCCCGAGTGTCAGGGTTGAGGACGTTTGTCCCCGTCTGCACGCGGAACAGCTTCGATGTGGCCGAGGACGTGTTTCTGTCTTTCAGACGGCCTGCAGAAGGGAAGCCAGTGAGGCATCAAATTATTTACCCTCCCCAGGAAAATATTTTCAAAGCCCTACGAGGGCCTGTTCCCTGAAGCCACCTGTCGCCTAAAGCGCAGGTAACGAGGCCCAGATGCGGGATCCCAACCTGCCAGCCCCGCGACTTGCAGAGAGAATATTTCACTCGTTTCCCGGGACATCCTTAATTCCTTCGAAGCTGAACTTTCAGGCCATATTTTCTGCTTAAACTTAATAACTCAGCTTTGACATTCCTTCCCATTGACCGCGAGGTTCCCTAGGGCTGCCTGGACACCCGCTCGCAAATGCATTAGAAGCACTGGCATTTTTTTTTTTTAATTTTGGAAGTATCGGTTTTGTTTTCTTTGCTCAGGCCTGAGGCCATCCTTACAGTGGGCGGAAGTAGGGGATGTTTGCTTCTCTCTCATTGTGAGTTTTGTTACTGTCTCAGGTTTCTCTTCTCACGTTTTTTTGATGTTGTTTTGCAGACGAAAACATACTTTGGAAATCTATGAAACTTAGAGTTTTAAATTTTGATTTTGGAAGCTAAGGGGGAAGCTAACTGTATTGTGAGTTTGGGAGAGTACATTTAAAAGCTTTTGAATATTTTCTGTGACGTTTAAAAAAAAACCCTGTGGCTATTTAGTAATCCTGGCATATGCGTTAGCTTCCCAGCATGTGCTATTTAAAAATTTAGTTACCGATCTAAGCAAATATACAGCTCAAATTCTACAGGGTCGGAGTTGAGGGTTTTGAATCTGATTGTTAAAAATCTGAGAATATAGACGAGTTTCAAATCTATTGAAAAATAATAACTACATCCATTTTTAATTGGGGGAATTACACTTTAATTTGTTACAGTATGAATCAATGGACAATATCATTCTATCTTTTGGTATGAAATCATTCTCCCGTATCTCTATCTTTAAAACTAGTATCTTTCCTACGTTAATGAAATTAGCAATCAAATCGCGTTCTACGGCAAAGCGTGTTGATTCTGGAATGTGTGTGATTACTGGAAATAAATGACCGCTGATAAAAAAAAAAAAAGGACAATGACAATGTGAAAAAGTTTGTCTCGAAACACTTCTGATGACTTCATAAAAATATGAAACTTTATCTGAGAAACTTTCCGTGGCAAATGACTGCTTTGTCTCGAATGGACGCAGGGATGTGTACCTGTTCTCTGGAAATGGTCCCCCAAGCTGCTCGATGGGACTCAGATAGTGACTGGAAAAGAGGCTCTTCTATTTTAACAAGTCGCTGTGTACAACCTGCTCTGAGCATTGTTGTTGTTTTGTTTTTTTTTCCTCTCAAACTGGGGGAGGCACATGCAGGGGCCTGGAAACTGGGCTGCCCTATCGCATTTCCCTCGAACTCCGGGTAACGCCACATAAACCCTTAATCACACAAGAAATCACTCAACTTTTATGGCTCCCCCTGTTCTTTGACCCGCCGCTAGCCCATTTCATTTCCCATGGTCTGGCCTCCTGGCCTCCTTTATAAACCGTATCACCTGGCCATCAAGTGGTTTCCAGCTCCTAGTCCTGCCGGGTTTCTGGTTTCAGCCTGGTTACCCAGAGTTCACGGGGCTGCCTGTGCTGCGTCTGGTCCATGGTAGCGCCCCCACA
>PVJI01026107.1:0-19442 GCA_004026765.1 Micronycteris hirsuta
CTGAAAAACCAATTCAAAAGAACCTTTGCACTCCTATGTTCATAGCAGCACAATTCACAATAGCCAAGTGCTGGAAACAACCTAAGTGCCCATCTACAAATGAATGGATCCAGAAACTATGGTACATTTACACAATGGAATTCTACGCAGCAGAGAGGAAGAAGGAGCTTATACCCTTTGCAACAGCATGGATGGAACTAGAGAGCATTATGCTAAGTGTAGTAAGCCAGGCGGTGAGGGACAAATACCACATGATCTCACCTTTAACTGGATCGTGAACAACAGAGACAGAAAGCAAGCAGGGCATGGACGGAGACATTGAAATTAAGAACACTCTATCAATGGCCGTGGGGGAGTGGGGAGGGGACAATGGGGAGAGGCGTTTTCAGGAATCACTGTAGAGGACACATGGAGGGAGCTAAGGGGGAGGTGGGAGGCTGGGGGGAAGTGGGGGGAGGGTGGAAGGGAGGGAGAGGATGCAAATAACTGTAATTGAACAACAATAAAGTAATTTAAAAAAATGTCTTCGATTTCTAAATATTGACTTTGTATCCTCCTGCTTTGCCAAATTCACTTATTAGGTCAAGCAGTTTTTTGGAGGAGTATATAGGGTATTCTATGTACACTATCATGTTATGAAATTTAGTATACACCTACTATCTGACAGTTACTATAGTGGTGATGTGAAAATACATAATAGAGCACTTGTTCTTATGCACATTACTAAAACATGTAAAGTTGTTGATGCTAGCTTGGCACTTAAGCCACTGAAGTAAAGAAGGCAATGCAAATACAAAAAAAAAAGTTTAATCCTTCTTAGAGTAGTGAAGAAAGAACACTTAACAAAAACAGTGGAATAGTAGCTGAGGATTGATTGGAAAATAAGACTTAAGTAGATAGAGAAGAGAAAAGGCATATCAGGCAGAAAAATCAGCATAAGCATAAAAGAAGAATATGTAGACATCTATGATGAAATATGAGAGGAATGAACAGTCCTGTGGACCCTGTGTGACCAGACATAAGTTATGTGACAGAGTGATGAGAAATGAAGGTAGAAACACTGGCTTGTGATAAATTGGGAAAGGCATTGAATGCATTACTGACAAGCACATAACTAATTTTTGTATATTTTATTGACTATGCTATTATAGTTTTCCCATTTTTTTCTCCTCTTTATTCCCTCTCTGACCTGCACACACCTACACTCCAGCATTCCCCCAACCCTTAGTTCATGTCCATGAGTTGCACATATAAATTCTTTGGCTTCTCTGTTTCCTATATTATTCTTAACCTGCCCTTGTCTATTTTATGCCTACCAATTATACTTCTTATTCCCTGTACCTTTTACCTTCTCCCCCTCCCCACTGGTAACCCTCCATGTGACCTCCATTTCTGTGAATCTGTTTCTGTTACAGTTGTATGCTTAGTTTTTGTTTTTTGGTTTAGTTCATGATAGTTATGAGTTTGCCATTTTTTAAAAGATTTTATTTATTTTCAAAGAGAGGGGAAGGGAAGGAGAAAGAGAGGGAGAGAAACATCAGTGTGTGGTTGCCTCTCACATGGCCCCCACTGGAAACCTGGACTGCAACCCAGGTATGTACCTTGACTGGGAATTGAACCAGCGACACTTTGGTTCGCAGCCCGCGCTCAATCCACTGAGCTACACCAGCCAGGCGAGTTTGCCATTTTACTGTTGATAGTTTTTAACTTCTTCTATTTCTTAGATAAGTCCCTTTAACATTTCATATAACAAGGGCTTGGTGATGATGAACTCCTTTAACTTGACCTTATCTGAGAAGCACTTTATCTGCCCTCCCATTGTAAATGATAGTTTTACTGGATAGAGTTATCTTGGATGTAGGTTCTTGCCTTTCATGACTTTGAATATTTCTTTCCAGACCCTTCTTGACTGCAAAGTTTCTTTTGAGAAATCAGATGATAGCCTTATGGGCACTCCTTTGTAGGTAACTGTATCCTTTTGTATTGCTGCTTTTAAGATTCTCTCTTTATTTTTAATCTTGGGTAATGTAATTACGATGTGTCTTGGTGTGTTCCTCCTTGGGTCCAATTTCTTTGGGACTCCCTGGGTTTCCTGGACTTCCTGGAAGTATATTTCCTTTGCCAGATTGGGGACATTTTCCTTCATTATTTTATCAAATAAGTGTTCAATTTCTTGCCCTTCCTTTCTCCTTCTGTTACCCTTACGATTTGGATGTTGGAAAGTTTAAGTTGTCCCAGAGGTTCCTAAGCCTCTCCTCATGTTTTCTGAATCCTTGTTTCTTCATTCTGTTCTGGTTGAATGTTTATTTCTTCCTTCTGCTCCAAATCATTGATTCGAATCCTGGTTTCCTTCCCTTCACTGTTGATTCCATGTATATTTTTCTTCATTTCACTTTGCATAGCCTTCACTTTTTCCTCTATTTTGTGACCATACTCAGCCATTTCTGTTAGCATCCTGATTACCAGTGTTTTGAAATCTGCATCTGATAGAGTAGCTATCTCTTCATCACTTAGTTCTATTTTTGAAGCTTTGATCTGTTCTTTCATTTGGGCCACATTTCTTTTCCTCGGTGCACCTGTTATGTTGTAAGTGGTGGAGCCTTAGGTGTTTACCAAGGCAGGGCAACCCACGTTTTCGGATTGTGGCGCTGTCAGTGAGGGGAGGGTCAGAGAGAGAAAAATGTTGCTTGCTTGGCTTTCAGTCACTTCCCCCACTATCCACATACAAATTGGGCCCTTGTGGTGCTGATTCCCTAGTGGGTAGCTTTGTGTATGTTTTAGGTACCTGTGGGTCTGCCCAACTAACTCTCCTGTGAGGCTAGGAGTTTCTCTTGCCACCCCAATCCCACATATTTTTATAGCCAGAGGTCTTGAGGCTTTGTTTCCCCATACTGGAAACCTGGGTTGCATGGTCTTTCTCTCTCCCCAGTTGTTCCTCCTTCTTTATCCACATGCAAATATGGGACCAGCTAGTTCACCAGCCACTGCCTGGCCCACCTGGTCCTACAGCCAATGCCTTGCTGTATGTCCTTTAGGTCCCCGCTACCTATCTCCACCTCTCCTACCAGTCTGAATGAAAAACTCCTTGGTTTTCAGACTTCCATACAGTTTTGTTTTCTAGCAGTTTTGGTTATTTTTTGTTTTTAAATATGTTATTGTACTTCTTTTGGTTATGTGAGGTGGCAGAGGGCATCTACCTAAGCCTCCATCTTGGCCAGAAGTCTACAATTGACCCTTGAACAACACAAGTGTTAGGGGTTCCAAACCTGGCAGAGTTGAAAATCCACATATAACTTTCGATGACCAGAAAACTTAGGTTGTCCTTCAGTATTTGCAGGGAATTGATTCCAGAACCCATAATCCCCACAGATAACCAAATCAGTGTATGCTTAAGTTCTTTATATAAAATGACCTAGATAAATGCATACAGTTGGCCCTCCACATCCACAGACTCTCTACCATGGATCAAAAACAGTACAGATGTCATTTTTCATTGTAAAAATCGGTGTATTAATGGACTCACTCAATTAAAACCCATGTTGTTTGATAGTCATGTATAAATAAATTAACATGGTTCTTTTATGACATGGTCCCAGCCTATTTCCCCAACTAATTCTCACCTCTCTCTGCCTTGCACTATCTTTTCCAACCAGACTACTTTTCTTTCCATTTCTTTGAAAGTGCCAACCTTTTTTTTGCCTCTGGATTTCTGTGTATGCTATTTCTTCTGGAATTTTCTTCCCACCCCCACCATATGGCCTTGGAATATTTCTACTGATCTTTCAGGAATCAACTTAAAAGTATTTCCCTCTGAGAAGCTTTCCTTCATGCTGCCCAAGATAAGGCATCTCCTCCATGTTCTTGTACACAATGACCAATCCACCATCTTAAATCCTATACACTGATTACAATTACACATGACCTGTATTAGACTGTAAGCTCCCTGAGGGGCTCTGTCACTGGTGTGTATCTATGCCAAGCACGGTGCATGACATAAAATAATTATGCTGTAAATATTTTTTAGATTTTATGTATTGATTGATTATTTGATTAGCAAAGGGAAAAGAGGGAGAAAAACAGGGAGAGAAACATCAGTGTGCGGTTGCCTCTTCTTTGCCCCCTACTGGTGACCTGGATCAAAATCCAGGCATGTGCCCTGACTGGGAATCAAACCAGCGACCTTTTGCTTTGCAGGCCAGTGCTCAATTCACTGAGCCACACCAGCCAGGGCTATGCAGTAAGTATTTTTGAATTGAATTAATATCAACAATAATTTAAATGCTTTATGTTGTGTCATAAAGCATTCATGGTGGTAGAAGACTAGTCTGCACCAGTAAATAATCAAGAGTTTAACCTAGTTTTTTCTCATTACCACATCTGTTTATCATTTCATTATTTATATCTTTTCTTCTTTCTTATCTCTATTTTTATATCACTTTCTGCTCAGTATTATTTTTGACCTCTGGCCCCATAGCTTCTCAGAGATGCTTCTATCATTCCTCCTGTTCTCCCTAGCAATGATGCATGCTATGGGACTAATATTTTACTCCTTGTACTCCCATCACTCCTTATAAAAAATTTCATTCTTTCCTCAGATCTCAGTAAGATATTATATGGGAATACAATTCTAAGTTATAAAGTCATGCCAAAATGCCTAATTAAGTTGATTTAAGTCTTAGGACTTACAAGATGATTATATATAAATAGTCCATTTCTGAAGCCTCAGTGCTTTAAGCCATAGAAATAAATCTGTGATATCAAAATTTCATTTGAGCTTCATGTTTGTATATGGGTGCTGGTGGGGAGTGGTGGGTGTTTTGGGAAGAGAGTGTCCTCCAAATTGCACAATGACCGTAGCACTGGCCTATGTAGTCTCATTGTGACTACTTTTCGAAGCCACGAAAGAGCAAACCTAAGTCAATCACATATACTTATTTGGGAGGATCTCAGAAGCTCTGTAAAAATACCTTTGCAAATATTGCAAAAAGAAGATTTCCAATGCCCATTTTCTTCCTGTTCCATTCAATTCAACAAGTCCTACTGAGTGTCTGCCTTTGATGTCCATGGTACTGAGGAAATTAACACTACTGTTACTAAACTAACAAATATGCATGTTTCTATAGTGATTAACTAAAGCAAAGTCACTTACTAATCAGAAATGATTTTTCTACCTCTCCCTCATTAGTTCCTGACAAAAACCTCACATCCTTGCAAGCCTCTGGCTTCCTCTAGCTATATATCTCACTGTGGTCACCTCCTGAACTTTCTGTTTATGAATTAGTTCTCTACCTGCTGAATAGTTTCTGTTTATATGGAGAGTTTGTCAAACTTATGTCAATGATTCTGAAGGTTAATAATGCTTCAGATAATGAGTTTTCATTTAAAAAATACAGCAGCAAATACAGGAACATATGAAATTAAAGGAAATTTCATAAAGTGCAATTGAACAGGGAGCAGGTGCCTATTTTTGCTGTCAAACTGTGGTTTAACTCCTGTCTCTTGCTTGATTATCTTCTAAATGGTTATATTCAGGATGTAAATATCAGAAGCTTGGTACTGATTGGTCCTACTCAAATGCAAATGTGAGTATAAGGATTTCTGCATCTATCATCGATTGGCAAAATGTGATGGACTCCTGAATGTGACACCATAATAAGCAGGGAGTTTATCTCATAGATGACCCCACCATTCCCCAATGATTTTCCTTCTTGTCCTTAATTTTAAGGTAGTTGTCTTCTTGGGACTAATTTCAATGCAGAAAATGCCTTCCCCTGGAGACCCTCCAAGCATTTAATGAGAATAAATGATTATGTATCTCTTGATTTCCTTACAGATAGGAAGGATCACAAAACCTTGCAGAGCTGGTCTATTTCCAAGTCATGCTGCCATTCAAATCTAAACCAAATAAGTTTTCAATTTCTTGCTCTTCCTCTTCTCCTTTGGACGCCCCTATGATTTGGATGTTGGAATGTTTAAAGTTGTCCCAGAGGTTTCTAAGCCTCTCTTCATTTTTTTTAAATTCTTTCTTCATTCTGTTCTGGTTGAATGTTTATTTATTCCTTCTGGTCTAAACCGTTGATTTGAGTCCTGGTTTCCTTCCCTTAGCTGTTGGTTCCCTGTATATTTTTCTTTATTTCACTTCACATAGCCTTCACTTTTTCCTCTATTTTGCTACCATACTCAGCCATTTCTGTGAGCATCCTGATTACCAGTGTTTGGAACTCTGTATCTGATAGGTTAGCTGTCTCTTTGTCACTTAGTTATTTTTCTGGAGTTTTGATCTGTTCTTTTATTGGGGCCATATTTCTTTGTCTCTGCACACCTGTTACATTGTAAGGGGTGAAGCCTTATATATTGGTTAGGGCAGGGCAACTCACTTGGCTGTGTTGTGGCTCTGTCTGTGGGGGAGGGTTCAGAGAGGGAGCAATGCTTCTTTCTAGGCTCTTGACCAGATTTCAATCACTTCCCCCACTACCCACAAGCAAATTGGGCCCTTTGCTGCCAATCTGAAAACATTTCATTGTTTCCACTGATTTTCAAGTGTTCCCATAACAGTCTGTTTCAGAAGTGATCTCTCCTTAATGTCAAGCTCACTTCTTTCCCATCTCCACCCTACCTGAGCAGATAATTTTTCCTCTCCCTAGGAAGAAACAGGTGAACTGAAGTTTGATGTAAAAGAATGGAATTGAGGTGAATTATAGATCACAGTTTGTGCTTTTGCCATGTAACCTTGGGAGGGATATAGCTCAGACATAGAAATGTTATTTCTGCATGCTGGAGACAAGAGATCTGAGATGTGATACAATTAGCAACTATCCTGGCTTCCCTGAGCCTAAAGGCTTGCCTGGGAAAGACTGTCAGTGCTAAAAGTAGGACAACTCAGGAAAACCAGTGTAGTTGGTTACCCTGTGTGTGGGTAAGGGGTTCAGAGAGCCTGTTGGAGAGGGCACTGTAAATGTACCCCTAGTCTGTATGGACCCTCGAAGTATGTATATGGTAATGAAGCTTATTCAAAACTTTCCTTATCAGATCCTGCCCCTGTCCATCTATGATCTAATTGCTTACCACTCTCCCCTTTGCTCATTCTGCTCCAACCACACTTACCTTTCTGTTTCTCAATCATCCCAAACTTAGTCCATGCTGGGGCTGTTCTCTCTGACTGAAATCAGTCTTTCTCTAGATCTTCACATGGTTCATCCCTTCTCATCTTTCAGATCTTGACTCAATTTTTACACCATCAAAGAGACACTTTTAGCAATTCACTGTAATGTAGCCCTCTACTTCTGTTCAGTCTCTTGCATGTTATTATCTTTCATTTTCATTAAAGTGCTTAGCTATAATGCAAATGATCTCATTAACCTGCTAATTTATTTATTGTGTGTCTCCACCACTAAATGACCCTCCATGCAATGTCCATTTCTATTATTCTGTTTCTGTTTAGCTGTTTGCTTACTTTGTATTTGGGTTTTTTTTTTTTTTCAGTTTGTATTTTGTTCAGGTGTTGATAGTTGTGAGTTTGTTGTTATTTTACTGTTCATAGTTTTTATCATCTTTTTCTTAGATAAGCCCTTTTAACATTTCATATAATAAGAGCTTGGTGATGATGAACTCTTTTAACTTGACCTTATCTGGGAAGCACATATGCTTTGGTATGTTCTTCCTTGGATCCCATTTCTTTGGGACTGAGCTTCTTGAACTTCCTGGAAGTTTATTTCCTTTGCCAGATTGGGGAAGTTTTCCTTCATTATTTTTTCAGATAAGTTTTCCATTTCTTGATCTTCCTGTTTTCCTTCTGGCACCTCTATGATACAGATGTTGGAATGTCTAAAGTTATCCCAGAGGTTCCTCAGCCTCTCCTAATTTTTTTGAATTCTTGTGTCTTCATTCTGTTATGGTTGGATGTTTATTTCTTCTGTTTGTTCCAAATTGTTGCTTTTAGTCTCAGTTTTCCTCTCTTTACTGATGGTTCCCTGTATATTTTCCATTATTTCACTCTGTATAGCCATTATTTCTTCCTCAATTTTGCGACCAAACTCAATCATTTCTGTGAGCATCCTGATTACCAGTGTTTTGATCTCTGCGTCTGATAGGTTGTCTATCTCCTTAGTGCTTAGTTCTTTTTCTGGAGTTTTAATCTGTTATTTCATTTGGGTCATATTTCTCTGTGTCAGCACACCTGTAACATTGTAAGGATTGGAGCCTTAGGTAGGTAGTCACAAGTCAGGGCAACCCTCTTTGCTGCATTCTGGCACTGTCTGTGGGGGAGGGTTCAGTGCTGCTTGCTCAGCTCTCACCCCACTTGCTGTCACTTCCCTCACTTCCCTCAAGTGGATTGTGCCCTTTGAGATGCTGATTCCAAGGTTGGTGTTTTTGTGTACATTCTAGGGCCCCATGGGCCTCTCCTGTGAGACTGAGTTTCTCCCACCACTGCAACTCCTCGAGGATTTTAACGAACTATAGAAATGATCCCTGAAAGTATAGTCTTTCCTCGAGGATTTTATAGCCAGAGGTTTTGAGTCTTTAGTTTCCTGCGCTGAAAAGCCCTGTGTTTTGCAGTCTATTGCTCCCCAGTTGTTCCTCTCGGCTTTTCCACATGAATATGGGACCACCAAGTCAGCCAGACCCTACCTTGCCCACCCTCCTCACTCCACCAACTTGCCACTCACCCTCTCCACCCTGACTGCTGATCTCCACCCATCCTACCAGTCTGGATGAATGTTTCTTTAACTCCTTCGTTGTCAGACTTCCATGTAGTCTGATTTTCTGGCATTCTGGGGGTTTTGTTTTTAAATTGGTTGTTATCCTTCTTTTAGTTGTGCAAGGAAGCAAAATGTTTCTCAAATAGGGGTGGCATGTTGGTTGATCTTCTAAAGCTGTAAACTAAACAGTTGCTAATTGTGTGTGTGCAGTGATGTGCATGTGCAACATGTATGGTAGTTAGTGTAGAACACATGTCCTTTTTTTCAGTTAAAATAGTAACTTATCTGGAGAAGAATTTTGTCCTTAGAAAAGTGTTATGCAGTTTGGAAAATAAACTTTGAAGCAAATTTTAGAGTTTTTGAGAAAAACTATATGTGTGCATGTGTTCAGGATGTTTTCAATATTTTCTTTCTTTGTTATATGGTGGCTTATTCAAAGTCAAATAGATTTAGAAAAACTAAAGATTTTTAAAAATTTATTTCTGTTTCACTTCTGGAACACAGAGAGTACTCTGCCTCCCTAGACCATAAATAACTCCAGGGACATGAGAGTATGATATACTATTATGAATTAGGTTTCATAACTATCTTAAATGACTCATTGTGCCTATCAGGTTTAATGAAGTGTTTCTTCTCTTGGTTTTTATAAGCCTATAGTAATAAGAGTACCACAGAATTACTGATAGAAGAATGGAATGAGGGAACTCACCATAATATTCTTGTGAACAAATGGCTGAAGACAAATTTTGAAATGAGTTTCAGAAAGGGACTCAAAGTACAGAAAGCAGACATATGTAGTAATATTGTATGATCAAGGAAGAAGGAAGACAAAAAGTTCAAAGACCTGTGAAATGAATATAAACAAGAGTCAAAGTAAAAAAAATGCATTGTTTTATGTTCTTAAATAATTTCTCTTAACACTATTCTGATCTAGGTCCCTTGGTAAGCAGCAAAAGCAATGGTCAGCTGAAGTCTGTGTTGCCTTAGTGTTTTATTTTTTTCTTAAATATATTTTATTGATTATGCTATTACATTTGTCCCATTTTCCCTCCTTTATTCCCCTCTGCCCCACATCCCCCCATTCCCCACCCTTTAGTTTTTCTCCATGGGTCATACACATAAGTTCTTTGGTTTCTATCTTTCTTATACTATTCGTAACCTCCACCTGTCTGTTTTCTACCTACCATTTATGCTACTTATTCTCTGTACTTTTTCCTCCTCTCTCCCCTCCCACTCCCCTGTTAATATTTCTCCATGCCTTATATAAATCTCTTTAACATTTCATATAATAAAGCCTGGGTGATGATGAACTCCTTGAACTTGACGTTATCTGGGAAGCACTTTATCTGCCCTTCCATTCTAAATGAAAGTGCTGGATAGAGTATTCTTTGATGTAGGTCCTTGCTTTTCATGACTTGATATACTTCTTTCCAGCCCCTCCTTGCCTATAAGGTCTCTTTTGAGAAATCAGCTGGCACTCTTATGGGAATTCCTTTGTAGGTAACTGTCTCCTTTTCTCTTGCTGCTTCTAAGATTCTCTCCTTATTTTTAATCTTGGGTAATGTAATTATGATGTGCCTTGGTGTGTTCCTCTTTGGGTCCTACTTCTTTGGGACTCTCTGAACTTCCTGGAAGTCTATTTCCTTTGCTATATTGGGGAAGTTCTCCTTCATTATTTGTTCAAATAAATGTTCAATTCCTTGGTCTTCCTATTCTCCTTCTGGCATCCCTATGATCCGGATGTTGGGCCATTTACAGATGTCTCAGAGGTTCCTAAGCCTCTCCTCATTTTTTGAATTCTTGTTTCTTCCTTTTAGTCCACACCGTTGATTTGAGTCCCAGTTTCCTTCTCTTCCCTATTGGTTCCCTGCACATTTCCCCTCATTTTCTTTAACGTATCCTTCATTTGTTCATTTATTTGTATCCAACTTTCTTCCAATTTTGTGAGCATCCTGATTACCAGTGTTTTGAACTGTGCATCTGATATGTTGGCTATCTCCTCATCCCTTAGTTGTAATTTTTCTGGAGTTCTGTTCTGTTCTTTCGTTTGGGCCATTTTTTCCCCTCAGCGCACTTGTTACTTTAAGGGGCGGAGCCTTAGGTGTTCGCCAGTGCGGGGCAACCTATCTCACTGTGTTGTGACACTTCCTTTGGGGGCGGGGCCTGGGAGGGAGCAATGGCGCTTCCTCTGTTTACCACAGTCTCCCAATCATCCTCACCCCAATAAGCTCTCCTGTGATGCTGGGAGCCACTCCGCTACCGCCTCAACCCCCTCAGGTGCTTTCAACAGGTGGTTCAGGGCTTTTTTTCCCCCCTGATGGTGGGTTGCGGTGGTAGGCCGTGTGGTCTGCTCTGCTCCCCAGCTCCTTCTCCCAGTCTGTCTGCATGCAAAAGAGGGACTGCCTGGTCCACTAGTCTCATCCCACTGGTTCCCATGGTCTCTCCGGGTACGCTGGATGTGGTCGTCGCTGAGTGTGAGGGCTGCGTTTTGGCCAGGCACGCCCACAGTGAGTCTCTCCGGGCAAACTGCTGTCTTGCTGCGCACGTTCTCCGCCAGCTCCACCCCACTTACAGGTCTGGATGAACGTGTCCTCTCTAACTTCTTGGGTGTTGGACTTCCACTCTGTTCGATTCTCTGTCTATTCTGGTTGTTTGTTTAGCTTTTTAACTTGTGCCTTCACCTACGCCTCCATCTTAGCCAGAAGTCCCTGCCTTAGTGTTTTAAATGTTTCTACATTTTTTTCTCTGTTCTATCATCTCACACATTAAAAATATTAAAGAACAATCCATGTGAATCCCTATACTATGAATTTGGCTGTTGATTCTGGGTCCATAACTGGAATTTAGCACTTGAGCCCTGAGATGGGGAAGGAGGACTGGGCATGGAACTAAAGAACATCTTTGTGCTAACAAACCACAACTTGATCAAAAAGAACATAGAGGGGATTAGGGTGAAGTTGGTTTTGGACTAGGTGGGAGGATAAAGAGAATAAGTAGTAAAACTGTATCTACAAAGAGATGAGTAGTGAGTAAGGGATGAGAAATATGAAAGAAGACAGAATGAGGCTCAGACAGAAGAGGCTTAATGTATACAACTTGTGAAAAAGAGGTATAAAATGATGCTTACATAACAAAATTTCTTTCTTGCTATTATTATAATTATTCTGCATTAGATGTGTATGAAAACCTCTGGGCCTTTCCATGTTCCCAGGGAAACTTCAATTTGATGTAATAAATTACTGCTCTCATTTGAAAATTTGTAGCTTTCAAAATGTGCATTAGTTCTAGTGGTTCTAGGGAATATATTATCTGCATCAGGAAACTGCAGTGTTGTGATATCTATGAAAGTAGATTCAGAGTAATCCCCAAAAATGCTTTGTTAAAGAGCCAAGAAGGAATTGTCAGAAGCACCAACTAGGTAATAAAAGAAATAAAAGACTCTTGCTTCTTTTTCTTTAGTCCTAATCAATGGGGAGATGAAAGTATAAGTGCAAAAGGGCTATTAGGAATAGAGAAAGAGAGATTACTCCCCTTTAAAACTGTAGATCCTTGAACTAGGGAAAGGGAGAACATCAGGAACTGAAGTTTTACTTTATGTTGGCTAGATATTTAATTAAATAAAAAAGTCTTAATGTTTACAATGAGGCTTTCTTCAGAACTGAAAGTAACTGAAAAGCTATACACTATTCCCAGGGGACATTGTGGAGCAAGAAAATCTCAATAGCATAATTTAAGACAATACAAATGAAAAAATAGAACTTTTTCCTGTTCAGACCCACTTAAATCCTGGTTATTGTTTGTTAATTAACTGGTTAAAGAATATAGTAATCTTCATAAAAAAATAGGACATTTGTTTTATTTAAATAAAAAGTATGGTACTGTAGGTTTGATATGTTGTATACCTACTATGTTCATTAACTAAAAATCACATTTGTTGTTTGCCTCTCCAGTAGACACACACTATTCTTACAGCAATGCTACACTAATTTCCCTTTGAGGAATTTATTACTCCTTGACTTTCACTCAGTATGGTTTGAACTGGATTGATTCTTCCCACTAAATCCAGAGATAAGCACCGACTGGTCTAAATGAATCAGCAAATCTCATCTCCCCTTGCCAAAGTGATTAGTTTATGGATGAACATGCGACTTAATTCATGGCAATTATGGACAATAAATGGGACTAGTGCAGAAGCTACTTGTGGAAATTCTGTCTTCCCCCTATATTATATAATATTATGGAAAGGTCTGGAATGGCAGTGCCTATTTTCCTACCATGGAGTGAGAGAGGTTACAACTGCCAAATATCTACCAAGTGGAATATGAAGATAAATAAAGCCAGTACTGCAGGAGTGAGAGTAGAAAGATGTAGAGACACAGGATTATCAAGAACATTATTTAAGCTATTGGGTCAAGCTTTATTTACTTCTGGTATTTTAAGTTATTTGAGTCCCTTTATTATATAAATTACTTTGAGTTGGGTTTTCACTTACTTGATACAAAGTGTTCTAGTTAATAAATAATTTTTATTTTGGTTTATTTTTAAAAAAAATGGGCCAGTTGTCTTTGAACATGCTATATCTTCTGTAAGTCTGATAACTGTTTCACAGATGCATCCTAGAATTGGTTGAAAGTGTGTTTGGATGACTCAGGGGAAAATCATTCCTATAACTACAAAGAAAAAAATTAAAGCATGAGGACCACACTTAATGGATGTGTATACTATTGATAGTTTAAACAAAGCTATAATTTTTTTCTATTATTTTGGGACTCTGGACACAAAGATCAGTTCATGCTCAAATACTTGTTTTAGAGTCATCCTGGTGCCTGCTGTCTCTGTGTACCAAAAGTTAGGCTGTATATCAGTGTTTGAAAGGACCTTAGCAAGCTTGTGTAGTATAACCACTTTAATTTTCACATGAGTAAACTAACATCCAGAGGGAGGATGATTATCACTCAGAGTTCGTAGGTAAATACCACACCCTGATTATATCAGTGTTGTCTGTATAGAAACAACCTCAATATTGTTTATGTAGCCACGTATAATCTGATTGCATATGTAGATGGTTTACTAGGAAAGTTGCTCTCAATGAAGCATGCTTGATGTTTTAACCTACATGCTGCTCTTGAAGCAAGGTGGCTGCTATGAGAAGAGTACAGATGACATTAAGGGCATGGTTAAAATCTTGATGTGCCATTGAGGTAGGCATTAGTTACTTTTAATAGCTTACCATTCTCTTTTTTTGGTTAAAGAACACAAGTCTTTGTTTTGGCTTAATTACCCCTCTCAGGTCCAGAAATGAGCAATTAACCCACGATTGACCAATAAAAAATTATTCTACTGGTCACAGTGATTAGCTTGGGAGTGAGCAGATATCAAAACCAGTTGAATAGTAGAAAGTCTTGGGACACTCGGGATTACTAGGATTAGGAACTTGTTTTTGTTTTTGCTGAAGTTGTTATGCTAGTAGAATGTAAGTTTAGAGATGCTAAATGTCTTCTTTTTCAGGCAAAAATTCAGGTTTTTTACTTGCTCTATTACAGTGTCCCAATGTTCCTCCAATGCTCTCTCCTGCCACACACACCATCCCAGTCCCACAGTCAATCCCCACCATGTTGTTCATGTCCCTGTGTTATTTATACCCATTCCTTGACACGACCCTTCACTTTTTTCCTTCTATATTCCCCTCCCAACTCCTCTCTGGTCTCTGTCAGTCTGTTCCTTGTTTCCATGTCTCTAATTCTATTTGGTTCCCTTGTTTGTTTTGTGCATTATGTTTCTCTTATAGGAGAGATCATAGCCACCTGGTTTATTCAATTAGCATAATACTCTCCAGTTCTATCCATGCTGTCTTAAAAGGTAGCTGTTCCTTCTTTCTTTCTGCTGCATAGTGTTACATTGTGTAAATGAACCACAGGATTTTTGGTCCACTCGTTCACTGATGGGAACTTAGGCTGTTTCCAGCACTTGGCCTTTGTAAATAACACTCCTATCAGCATTGGGGTGCATAGGTTCTTTGAATTAGTGTTTCAGGATTCTTAGGGTATAACCCCAGCAGGGGAAATGCTGGTTAAAAATACAGTCCCATTTTTAGTTTTTTTATGAAATTCCGTTCTGTTTTCCGGAGTAGCTGCACCAGTCCACATTCTCACCAACAGTACACTAGGGTTCCTTTTCTCCACAAGCTCACCAGCACTTGTTGTTTGTTGATTTGTTTATAATGGTCATTATGATCCGTAAGAGGTGGAATCTCATTGTGGTTTTAATTTGCATCTCTCTCATGGCTAATGATGCTGAGCATCCTTTCATATGCCTATGGGTCTTCCATATATCCTCCTCAGAGAAGTGTCTATTCAAATTCTTTGCCCATTTCTAATAGGGTCGTTTGTCTTCCTGGTGTGGAGTTGTGTAAGTTCTTTACATATTTTGTAGATCAAACCCTTGCCTGAAGTATCATTGGCAAGTATGTTTTCCCATGTGATTGGTTCCCTTTTTATTTTGCAAATGATTTATTTAGCTGTGCAGAAGATTTTTAATTTGATGTAGTTCCATTTGTTTATTCTTTCCTTTATTTCCCTTGCCCTAGAAAATATATTGGTGAAAATATTGCTGTGTGGGATATCTAAATTTTACTAGTTATATTTTCCTCTAGTGCTTTGATGATGTCATGGCTTATGTTTCAGTCCTTTATCCATTTTGAGTTTATTCTGGTGTATGCTATAAGTTGGTGGTCTAATTTCACTTTGTTGCATGTACCATTACAGTACTCCAAATATCATTTGTTGAAGAGGCTATTTTTACTACATCTATGTTCCCACTCCCTTTATCAAATATTAATTAGTCATAGAGACATGATTTTATTTCTGGGCTCTCTATTCTTTCCATGGTCCTATAGTCTCTTCTTATGATAGTACCAGACTATTTTGATTATAGTGGCCTTGTAATATAGTTTTATATCAGATGCTGTGATCCCTCTTACTTTGTTCCCCTTTCTCAACATTGCTGAGGCCATTCAGGGTCATTTTTTGTTTCATATATATTTTTTAAATATTTGTTCCAAATCTGTGAAATATGTCATTGGTATTTGAAGAGGGATTGCATTGAAACTATAGATTGCTTAGGGTCGTATAGACATTTTAATGATATTGATTCTTCCAATCCATGAACACAGTATATGCTTCCATTTGTTTGTGTCTTCCTTAATTTCTTTCTTCAGTGTTGTGTAGTTTTCTGAGTACAGGTCTTTTACATCCTTGGTTAGATTTATTCCTAGGTACTTTATTTGTCTTGCTGCTATAGCAAATGGGATTGTTTTCCTGATTTCTATTTCTTTTTTTTTTAGCAGGAGGTCAGTATATTTTTTAATTACTTTATTGTTTTTCAATTACAGTTGTCTGCATATTCTCCCTTCTCCTCCCACCCACACCTCAACCAAACCCACCTCTTTCCCTTGCTTCCACCCTCCCCCTTGGTTTTGTCCTTGTGTCCTTCATAGTATTCCTGAAAACACTTCTCCCCACAGTCCCCAACGCCCTCCCCTCTGGCTACTGTTAGATTGTTCTTAATTTCAATGTCTCTGGTTATATTTTGTTTACTATTTTCTTTTGTTGATTATGTTCCAGTTAAAGGTGAGATCATATAGTATTTGTCCCTCACCACCTGGATTATTTCACTTAGCATAATGCTCTCCAGTTCCATCCATGCTGTTGCAAAG
The DNA here is from genome assembly GCA_004026765.1 of Micronycteris hirsuta. NCBI lineage: Eukaryota > Metazoa > Chordata > Mammalia > Chiroptera > Phyllostomidae > Micronycteris > Micronycteris hirsuta. Next base: position 16,414 of record PVJI01026107.1, read on the forward strand.
TGTATAAGCTCTTTCTTCCTATCTGCTGCATAAATTCCATTTTGTAAATGTACTATAGTTTCTTGATCCACTCATTTGCTGATGGGCACTTAGGTTGCTTCCAGCACTTAGGTATTGTAAATTGTGCTGCTATGAACATGGGAGTGCATAGGTTCATTTGGATTGGTGTTTCAGGGCTCTTAGGGTATAATCCCAGCAGTGGAATAACTGGGTCAAAAGGCAGTTCCATTTTTAGTTTTCTTAGGCAATTCCATACTGTTTTCCACAGTGGCTGCACCAGTCTGCACTCCCACCAACAGTGCACTAGGGTTCCCTTTTCTCCACAACCTCTCCAACACTTGTTGTTTGTTGATTTGTTTATGATGGCCATTCTGACCTGTGTGAGGTGGTATTTCATTGTGGTTTTAATTTTCATCTCTCTGATGGATGCTGAGCATCTTTTCATGTCTCTGGGCCCTCTGTATGTCCTCCTTGTGGAAGTTGATCTGTATTTCTGATACTTCATTGTTGGTATACAAAATGCCTTTGATTTCTGAATATTGACTTTTTATCCAGCTATTTTGCCAAAGTTACTCATTAGGTCAAGTACTTTTTCGGTGCATTCTATAGGGTTTTCTATGTACACTATCATGTCATCTGCAAACAGTGACAATTTCACTTCCTTCTTTCCAATTTGGATGCCTTTTATTTCTTTTTCTTGTCTGATCACTGTGACTAAGATTTCCAATGCTATGTTGAATAGAAGTGGTAAAAGTGTACATCCTTGTCTTGTCAATGATCTGAGTGAGAAAGCATTTACTTTTTCCTTGTTGAATATAATGTTGGCTGCAGGTTTTTCATATATGGTCTTTATTATGTTGAGGTATGTTCCCTCCAGTTTGCTGAGTGTTTTTATCATAAATGGGTACTGTACCTTATCAAATGCTTTTTCCACATCTATGGGTATGATCATGTGATTTTTGTCTTTCTTTATGGTAATGTATTACGTTTATTCATTTGTGAATGTTGTACCATCTTTGCATTCTTGGGGTGGTTCCCATTTAATCGTTGTGTATGCTCTTTTTAATGTATTGTTGGATGCAATTTTCCAATATTTTGATGAGGATTTTAGCATCTATGTTCATCAGCAATATTGGCCTGTTGTTTTCTTTCTTTGTTGTTCTTTATCTGGTTTCAGCATTAGGATGATGCTGGCCTCATAAAAAGAGTTTGAGAGTCTTATCTCTTTTGGAGCTTATTGTAACAGTTTGAGAAGGATAGGAGTTAGCTCTTTTCTAAACATTTGGTATAGTTAACCTGTGAGGCTGTATGGACCAGGGCTTTTGTGTGCTAGGAGTTTCTTTATTCCTGCTTCAATTTAACCAGCTGTTATTGTTCTGTTCAGGCTTTCTGCTTCTTCTTGATTCAGTTTTGGAGGATTATATTTTTCTAGAAATTTGTCCATTTCACCCAGGTTTTCAAATTTCTTGGCATAGAGTTGTTCATAGTAATTTCTTACAATCCTTTGTATATATGTGGTATCAGTTGTAATTTCTCCTCTTTCATTTTTGATTTTATTTATTTGGGTCTTCTCCCTTTTTTTCTTGATGAGTCTGGTTAAAGTTTTGTCAATTTTGTTTATCTTTTCAAAGAACAAGCTCCTGGATTTATTGATCCTTTTAAATATTCTTGTAGTCTCTATGTCATTTAATTCTGCTCTGATCTTATTTATTTCCTCCTTTCTACACACTTTGGTATTTGTTTGTGGCTGTTCCTCCAATTGTTGTAGATGTATGGTTAGTTTGTTTATTTGAAATATTTCTATATTTTTTAGATAGGCCTGTATTGCTATAAACATCCCTCTCAGGACTGCCTTCACTATGTTCATTTTCATCTGTTTCCAGAAACAGATTTCTTCCTTCATCTCATTCTTAACCTGTTCATTGTTTAATAGCATTCAGTCTCCATGATTTTGAATGTTGTTGAGTTTTTCCCTTGAGGTTGGTTTCTAGTTTCAGGCCTTTGTAGTCTGAGAAAATCCTTGGTATGATTTCTTTTTTTTTTTTTAAACTATATTTTATTGATTATGCTGTTACATTTGCCCCACTTCCCCCCTTTCCCCCCTCCCCCTTACCCCCCTTTCCCCTCCCTTTAGTTTTGTCCATAGGTCATACACATAAGTCCTTCTGCTCCTGTACTTCCTATATTATTCTAACCTCCCCCTGTCTGTTGTCTATCTACCATTTATGCTGCTTGTTCTGTGCCCCATTCCCACCCTCTCCCCCTACCACTCCCCTGTTGATATTCCTCCATACCTCATATAACTCCCTTCAACATTTCATACAATAAAGGCTGGGTGGTGATGAACTTCTTGAACTTGACCTTATCAGAGAAGCACTTTCTCTGCCCTTCCATTCTAAATGAAATCTTTGCTGGATAGAGTATTCTTGGATGTAGGTCCTTGCATTTCATGACTTGGAACACCTCTGTCCAGCCCCTTCTCGCCTGCAAGGTCTTCTTTGAGAAATCAGCTGACAGTCTTATGGGGATTCCTTTGTAGGTAACTGTCTCCATTGCTCTTGCTGCTCCCAGGATCCTTTCCTTATCTTTGACCTTGGGTAATGTAATTATGATGTGTCTTGGTGTGCTCCTCTTTGGATCCAACTTCTTTGGGACTCTCTGAGCTTCCTGGACTTCCCCCAAGTCTATTTCCTTCGCCAGCTTCGGGAAATTCTCCATCATTATATGTTCAAATATTTTTTCAATTCCTTGTATTTCTTCTTCTCCTTCTGGCAGTCCTATGATTCGCATGTTGGGACGTTTACATATGTCTTGGAGGTTTCTGAGCCCTTCCTCCATTTTTTGAATTCTTGTTGCTTCATTCTTTTCTGGTTGGATGTTTTTTTCTTTCTGCTGGTCCACTCCGTTGATTTGAGTCCCAGTTTCCTTATCTCTATTGGTTCCCTGCAGATCTCTCCTCATTTGTTCAAGCAAGTTCGTTAATTTTTCGTCGAATTCTGAAAGCATCCTTATTACAAGGGATTTGAACT